>JADRCD010178306.1:0-32426 GCA_019843815.1 Montemys delectorum
TTTTTTTTTAAAAGATTTTATTTATTATTATAAATGAGTACACAGAAGATTTCATTACAGGTGGTTGTGAGCCACCATGTGGTTGCTAGGATTTGAACTCATGACCTTCGGAAGAACAGTCAGTGCTCTTACCCGCTAAGCCATCTCACCAGCCTCCGTTAATAAATTCTTCCCCAAAACCATAACATCATGGAGAAAATTAACGAGAATTTATATACCCCCACCCCCCGCTAGAGCAAGGGCTTTTAAGTTTGTCATTCTCAAGCACTGTCTTCTGGAAGTCTACCTTACCCAAAGAAAACTGCAACTGGTTAATACAGATAATCATTTTCTTTACCACAATTAACTATCTTCCATGTCAAGGTCTTTTTCTCTATTTAAAAAACAAAAGAAGACAAAAACCAACCAACCAAACAACCCAAAACCCGCCCACAAATCCCCAGTCTCTGCAACAGCTGCAGCCCCTTTCCCTGGGCGACTCATCTTTCAGGGAATGCTTCAAGCCCATCAAGTGCTGCCCTACTCAATGAGCTTGTTTCATCTTTGCCTTCTTCTTTTTTAAAGGAACATGTCAGGGGTTAATCTTATGACTCAGTCTGACAAAATGAGTCAGCTGGAGACAGGGCCAATTTTCAACCCTGATTTCAGGCAGACCGGTTGCCTACATAGGAGTTCTGGGAAATGTTCATCCTAACTTGTTTCTACCCACAATGCTGCAGAGAACTTAGGTCATGGTCAGACTTAATATTCACAACATTTAGTCTAACACCCTAAAATAACTCACATGTTATCACAAGATGGGAAGCACAGAGCACACAGGCAGTGTGACGAATGACAGAGACCCTGAAGAGACTGTGACTTGGAGCCACACGGCTTTGATTAGCAACCCAAGATTCCCAGCCTAAGGTTTATTGCCTTTCTCCATTTAAAAAAAAAAGAAAAGAAAAAAGAAAGAAAGAAAAGTTATTGCTATTACAACATTTATAAGGCAGAGGCCTAAACTAGGTAAGTAAATGATTTACTCTCTGAAGATTTAAGAAAACAATATTTTCAGTTAAGTCAACTATGCTAAGGACTTTTTTGGAAATTTCAAATTCCAGGCTTCTCTACGGGAGTCTCTTTGTTCTTTTTCATTTTCTGTTGATTGAAAATAGATACTCCTTGGAGAGATAGGCAAGATTAACGGAAATTATCTGTTTTCCATTTTTTAAGTCTTTTACTTGTTCATCTTCATTTCTGGTATTTGAATCAAGACAAGGGCCATATCTCTTTAAAAACATATTTGTCAAATTATCCTTAAGCAAGAATGTTTCATGTGACATAAAATTCTACAGTGTTCCAAAGACAATTTAAATTGAAAGACAGTTAACAGTTAATCTTACTATACACACTTCTAAGCATGCCACATTCTACTATCCCAAAACACCATCCACCCTTGCTAGAAAAGTAAATCTAAATATGACACAAATAATTCTTCATAAAAAGTTGACATCATTTCTAAGAAAAGTAGTCCCTAGAAGGTAGACTTTAAGGGTACTGAAAGCAAATTTAAAAGTCCACATAAAATTAAGTCCATAATCCTTGAAGGAGAAAATTCAGTAAATTACAAATTATTGATTCCAAGGAAGGTCAGGGTGAAAAGAGATGCAAGAGGGTTAAACACAGAAACTCCCTACTATGGTGGCATACACCTATAATCTCAGCACTCAGGAGGCTGAGGCAGTAGGACTGCTGTGTGAGGACAGCCTGGGCTATGACATGAGATCTTATCTCAAAAACAAGGGAAGAACAGAATCTGCAAGTGCACAAATTCAAATGAAAGACATCTCCGAGGCTTCCACTTTCTAATTTAGCAGGAGAAGAAAGAATTTAAGAGACTCAGTGTCCTAAATTTGAAGGATCTGGGGGCAGTATTGCTAAGTCAGGCATATCAACCAAATTACAGATTTCTTATCTGACCACATTTTTGTAGTATGTGCTACTTTGTAACAAACAAACAAATTAAAAAAAAAAATGAGTGCTGAAGAGGCTGCTTTGGCTCCAATACCTTCACACTCTAAAATGTTTACAAAAAAATAAAACAAGGATATAAAAATCTAGTGAAAATAGTTCCCCTTTTAACCCCATTACTGATGAATGCTCTACATTAAAGACAATAGCGATTGATCTGAAATCATAGTGATCTTTCAGCCACTCTCTAAAAAAAACACTGACCTAAATTTGTGACCTTTACTTTGATAATTCCCCATGGAAAAAGTTTCCATCTAAGTCTTAATTATGAAGATAAACATTTTAACCAAAATCTACCGCCTGTGCACATCACTTGGATGCTGGAGATGTGGCTGAGTATGTGCTCAGTTTGCCCACAGTCCTGGTTTGGCCTCTCATGTTATCAGCAAAACAAAATAAAAGAAAACAAGTGACTCCCTCTTAAAACTATTACTAAACACAGAGCAAAGACACATGATAAAGTTCATTTAACATGGGATAGCAAGTTTTTCATTGCTTCTTTACAAATATCTGAAAATCTAATTTGAAGTCTAGAAATATTTTACGAGTAACAAAATAGAAAATATCCATCTGAATAGTTAACAGAAACCAATTAAATGGCCTGCACTTTGAGGGGTAGGAGCAAGAATACTTGTTTAATTTCTTTTTGAAAATCCCAAGACTATACTGAGAATGTGTAAGAGCTGCCCAGTCTCCCGGAGAATCAAGCAGGTAAACAAATAGGACTCCTAGGACCAGACACCAACAGAAGTGTCAGGTCATTTCTATGGTGTTCCTTCCATAACTCCTCTATGAAGAACAGCTGCCACTACTGAAATATCTCAGAGCTAAAACACAGGGTATATACTTCTTTTGATCACATCACCATGACAAAGCAGTTTTCTTTAAAATGTTAAAGTGTGCAGTGAGGGGAGAAAAACCCTTCCCTAACATTAATTAATAGTTCCTGGATCTCTTGGTTGTCTAATTCTTTCACCACATGAATTGCAGTTTTGTTTTTTTTTTTTACTTCTCAATCATCACTTAAAATAACCTGGTATAGAGTTACTAAGTGTTGCAACTTGATAATTGTTCCGGAGAAGGTGCTATAATCCTAGGACTGCCTACTGGTGTATGTGCACACACATAAACAAAGCCAAATGACAAGGACCCAAAGGTCTTAACTTCCTCAAAATACACCAGAATTTCTGAAGTGTTCAAGACTGGCACAAGGCTTTGAACTTGTTAAGCAATCTAAGAAAAACTATAGGCAAACAAAGGTTTTTTAAAGAAACCATCTATAAAGGAGAGTATAGGCTGGTTTTAGACTGAAATTTTTTTATTTACATCACAGGTTTCTGATTTTTTTTCTAGGCGTGCTCTTTTTCTTCTGGGCGGTGAAAGTTTAACAGAAGTGGAACATGCCAAGATAGTCTGTTATTTCCACATTTCTTTGTCTAGATAGAACCCTTCATGACAGGTATTCCAAAGCTCCAAACTTATATACATTAAGTTATTTTTAGGTCACAATCTATTTTTGTTCCAATAAAGATTTATCTCTGAACAACTGACACTCAAGGAGTAAAGCAAGGCTAGCTTCTATCATATGTACTGAAAGAAATTATGCAGTTCCAAAATTTGTCTTATTTTAAAAGAACATTTCTTTTTTCTCTTCTCACTCCGGAGAGGAAGGCTTAAGATTTATTTATTTAATGTAAGTGAGTACAATGTCACTCTCTTCAGACACACCAGAAGAGGGCATCAGATCTCATTCCAGATGGCTGTGAGCCACCATGTGGTTGCTAGGATTTGAACTCAGGACCTCTGGAAGAACAGTCATTGCTCTTAACCACTGAGCCATCTCTCCAGCCCTAAAAGAACCATTTTTTAATTGTAAATTCTGCTGATCACTCTTTTGTTTTGTTTTTAAGACATAGTTTCTCTGTGTAGTCCTGGCGGTCCTGGAACTCACTTTGAAGACCAGGGTGGCCTTTGCCTTCCAAGTGCTGGTGGGGAGAATGGATGTTGACCACTCTTTCTTTCTTCTCTCTCTCTCTCTCTCTCTCTTCCTTATTTATTTATTTATTAATTATATGTAAGTACACTGTAGCTGTCTTCAGACACCCCAGAAGAGGGCATGAGATCTCATTACAGATGGTTATGAGCTACCATGTGCTTGCTGGGGTTTGAACTCAGGACCTCTGGAAGAGCAGTCAGTGCTCTTAACCACTCCAGCCCGATGTTGACCACTCTTAACAACCTAATACTTCATTTTGAATACACATCTGAGAAAGGTGTAATCAACAGGGAAGGGGATAAAAAGCATATTAATGCTGTTTTTCAAAATGGGAAAAAAAGTCAAGAGGTTGCAGAGATGGCCCAGTGGTAAATGAGTACTTGCTGCTCTTCCAGAGGTCCCAGGTTTGATTCCTGGCACTTATACAGCAGCTCACAGTCATCTTTAACTCTAGTTCTAGGGGATCTGAAAACCTCTTCTGGCCTCCATAGACACTGCACACATACAACACAGACATACATGAAGGGAAAATAACCCTAAGTAAATCTTTTTAAAAAGTATAACAAACATTGTCTAATGTTTATAATGAGTCACCAGGAAATACAGTATGTCATCATAACAATAAATCCTTTATACAAACTTGGGGGAAAGACACAAATTTTGATAAAAATCTGTTAAACTACTTGGTCTAGACTCTCTACATGTGTATTTCTCTTTGAAAATCCCAAGACTATACTGAGAATGTGTAAGAGCTGCCCAGTCTCTCGGAGAAGCAAGCACGTAAACAAATAGGACTCCCTACCACAGATAAAGATAGGTGGCTCATGTCACAGAGAACTGTGGCCTATAATATGTGATGCCAAAGAACACTGGATGAAGAGCCAGGGCTCAGGTTTCAGCTCTGTCTTTTCAGAAAATGAGATTTCAGATCATTCCATTCAATTATTTCTTCAAAATCCAGACATCAAATTATGCTGAAGATTTTCTAGCAATTTTACTATTAGTAAGTCTTTCCTAAGCTCATATCTGTAATAGCAGCACTCAAGAGGCAGAGGCAAGAAGATTGCTATGACTTCAGGTCAGCCTGGGCTACAGAGTCTCAAAAAAAGAGAAAAAGACAGACAGACGAACAGACAGACAGACAGACAGAGCCCAACTAACCAATCACTTTCATGTTTTATTATCAACTATACCCCCAAACTATAAATTCTTGCATTGAAGACTTTTGTCTTAAATTCTTTCATTTGCACTGAGTATGCTTCTCTGTTTAAAACAAAACTAAAGCTATCTACTTGCCACCCAGACTTCTGATTAGAAGAGGACTGCAGTGATTGCTACAGCAGTATACATACACTAAAACAGGAAGGATGCAGAGATGATGATCAAGGCACCTGTGTAGATGATGCACATATTTGTGAAGCACGATAGAGCTTGTACTTGTTGATTCAACTGTCTTAAGGAAAGAAATTAAAAAGAGTGAAATGCTGCTATGCTGAAGGAAACTGGTTATGTGTGCAAGATGTGAGATTATTTTCATTGTTGCTGGTATAACTTTTTTCATTCTATAGAGCTCCATAATTGTTAGGTATTCTGAAATATTTTAGATCTTGTCATACATTCAGTTTCTGAAATCCAGACGTGGTGGGTTGAATAGGTTTGGAATGCTTGGCCATAGGGAGTGGCACGATTAAGAGGTGTGGTCTTACTGGAGTACATGTGGTCTTGGTGGAAGAAGTATTGCACTGTATAGCTGGGCTTTGAGGTCTCCTATGCTGAAGTTTCGCCCAGTGTGGAATCAGAGAATCTTCTCTTGGCTGCCTGAGGAAGACAATCCACTTCTGCCGCTTATAGATCAAGATGTAGCTCCTCCAGCATCATGTCTGCCTGGACACTGTCATACCTCTCTCATGATGATAGTGTACTCAACCTCTGTAACTGTAAGCCAGCCACAATGTTGTCCCTTATAAAAGCTGCCTTGGTCATGGTGTCATAGTAATAAAACCAAACTAAGACACCAGAGTTGCTGCAGTTAATGTCCAGTGCCCACAACAATCTCAACTCTTATTTTCAAAATTACACTTACTAATGGTAAAATGAAAAGCCTAAAGCTTTACATGAGATGAAAGATCCAGGAAAGAATCTCAAGAATTGCATTACAACTCCTGAGCTCTACAATAAGCGTCTAAAAGTTCTGAACTCAACAAGTGCTGACAAGTGAGGTATGAGCAGTTATTGCCCCGTAATATGCTCATTTAAAGTGATTATCTATCTTAAAAGTTATGAAGTATCCAGAACAACAACAAAGGCTGGCAATTTACCAGCAGGTAAACTCTTACCCAACTTTGGATTATTTACTCAATAACGATTTTGACATTTGATTTTAACAATGTGCATTTATATGTAGGTCTGACATATTAATTTAGTTCCTCTAGAGAACGAAAGATTTGTTGTTGAACCCTTGAAATAACCACAGAAGCTTCCATGGAGAGGGATGTGAGAGCCTGTCAAAGGAGTGGACACGGCTCCTGTACCATCCTTCAACAAAAGTGCAGGGCTAACATGACTCTTTGTATGCTCTGGCTAGGAAATTTAGTAGAGGAGTAAAAGGGACTATGAAATGGATTATAAGCAAAAAATAGCTGACTAAGGAGCTCACAAGATGAAATCCAGGCAGCACCATCATACCACCTTTAGATTGTAACCTTGAGGATATGTGCTACTGTTAAGTAGGCTCCCTTCATGAAAAAAAATACTGTAAGACTAGCTGGGGAGAGGTTACATGATCTAAGAGAAAGGGTGTGACACAACACAGGTACTGAAAGATGGTTAAAATTTGAGGTTATTTTAGTATAAGAAATAAAGTACTTTTTTCTCTTTAGGAAAAAAAAATGTCCCTTGTATTCTGATTTCTATACACTAATGTTTTAGAAGAAAAGTCTTTACATTTCTGATGAGGTCAATCAATACTGAGCTGACGCTGATGACTGAATTAACTTTTCTGTTGTAAAAATACTCTTCATTTTGGGTAAAATTTAACAGCATATTTTAGAAGTCAAATGAGAACAAAAGTTTGTTTCTTATATAAAGATAAAGAAAGCAAGTTAGCATATTTTTCATCATTTAGACACCCAGAGAAGGAAACTGAGAAGTACTTCACAGCAGGTAATCAACCAGCGTGCCTGTCTGTATGAGGAAGGTAACAGCTGTACAGACATCATTTCCAGCCCCCTTGATTGAAATAGTTTTCTGGGTAGTATACCTATGACTGGAGGACAATTATTCAACAGAAAAATATTAAAAGTTCCTTCTCTTCACAGGTACAATTTTTAACTTTTGTCTTTTAACTAAACCACGTTCAACTTGAAGACAGGTCTATATTTTCCTTGAATTTAATGCTCTTTTTGTTCATTTGTTTATTTTTTTGAGACAGGATTTTTCTATGTAGCCTTATCTGTCCTGTCCTGGAACTCTCTTTGTAGACCAGGATAGCTTCGAACCTACAGAGATGTTTGCCTCTGACTCCCCAGTGCTGGGATTAAAGGCATGCCCCAGCACTGTGCAGCTCATTTTAGAACACTTGTAAGGACTTTAGCAGAAGGGACTCACTGAGACCTAATAGCAAAGAGTTGGTAATTCTTAGATTCTTATTCCTCTTGAGGACTGGGGGCTAAATTTAGGGGATATCCTACCACTGAGTGATTCCCTTAACCTTGATTTTTGAAAGCCTTAAATATCTTTAATGATTCAGGGAGAAATAGATGCTTTTGAATTCAAACAATACTAAATAAAATACATCTCAACTACAAATCAAAACGTGAGCTTTTATTTACTAATCAGAGTTTTAAAAGTTAAAAATCATGTATGAGTCATAAAAAAAATTCACCTACAATCTCAAGGCACAAACAATCTTTTTTTTTTTTTGGAGACAGGGTTTCTCTGTGTAGCCTCGACTATCCTGGAACTCACTCTGTAGACCAGGTTGGCCTTGAACTCAGAAATCTGCCTGCCTCTGCCTCCCAAGTGCTGGGATTAAAGGTGTAAGCCACCACCGCCCGGTGGCACAAACTATCTTAGCTTTTGCTAAAGCATTCATGTTTAACGGCACTTAACCTCTACAGGTTCTACTGTCATACATACTTGCATAGAGAACAGATCACAGCACTCACCTTCAGCTTGTGTTTTACCACAAAGTTGAGCTAGGACAAAAATGACAACTTGAGTATACACACATCTACAATACCATCTAATGTAACACTTATATCCCAGAAAATCATAACACTTACTCACTTTACTGTGCTAGTAAAAATGATTCTGGAAAGCATTTGACAGTACAATAAAAAAATGGTTCTGTATCGGAGGCCTTGATGACAAAGAGGCTACACATGCATCCTTCCAGTCTAGAACAGGTCAACAACCTAGGGTTAGTAAGCCACAAGTTTGATCTACCAACTATTTTGATCAAGTTTTACTGGAACACAGCCTTGTCTGTATATTTACATATCACCTGTAGCTACTTTCAATACTATTGACACAGCAGTGTCTAGTAGTTTTAGCAGAGACCATCTGTCCCCTCACCTCCATATTTACTATACAACCTCTTTATAAAAGACTCTGAGTGATAAGTACCTTTAATCTCAGCACTGGGTGCATGGGTGGGAATGAGGATGGGGATAAAGACTGGGGCAGGGGCAGGCACAGGGGCAGGGGCAAGTCTTGAGTTTGAAGTCAGCCTAGGGTACCCAATAAGACCCTGTCTCAAGAACCTTGATGCAGTACACCGAGGAACATAAAACTACAACGCTGAGCTCTGGCTCCCCACCCCACCTCCTGCCTCCATCCCTCTAGTGGGAAGATTACAGGCATGTGTTACTTATGCCATGCCAGAATCAGATTATTTTCTGAAAACTAACAAAATATTGGCAACACTACAGATATATTGGGTTAGATACTAAAACAAATACGATTTAAAAAGTCAAAAAATTTGACTTGAAATCTGCTTCAAGACTATGCATATGGGAACTTGCAGTATCTCTTAAATGACTGAAAGATTACTCACAAATCTACATGGCAATCCCTGAAACAAGCTACACCCAGGGAACAAATAACTTTCCAAGCACAATCAGTATTAGCTGAACAAAGGCAAGCATTTGTGACAACAAAGGTCATACTGGACAGTGACATAGGACAGAAGCCCTTCCTAACTTAGAGTGAAATACAGAGCTCACTCACCCCTGATGGTAAAAACTTGATTTTTTTTTTTTTTTGCTGTTTTATGTCTTTATTTTATATCAAGAAAACAAGCTGTCAAATCAGCAAAATTTAAAAAAAATGAAAGAGATAACTTGGTTTTCTACTGATGGTTGATTTGTTGACAGTGATATTAGGATTTAAGTGTATTCAAATAACTCAACAATATATCTTCTAAAATCCATACAAGTCATACACAGAAAATGAATTAGCTACTTATTTACATCTGGTTTATGACAACTCAGAGATTCAAATTGGCAGCATCTATAAAAGTTCAATAAGCCTTTAAAGCCACTTTTAGTAAGATGACTTAGAGGGTAAAGGTATTCAACATCACACCTGACCTAGGGGCCCACATGGTACAAAGAGACACTCCCCTGACCCTCCACCACATATCATGTAAAATATGTTTAAAAAGCCATCTCTGAATGAAACTGAAGCATATGTTTGCTTAACAAAGAGCACAGAGCTCAGAAAGTAATACTGTGACTGAGTTATGCAACCACACCAGGAGATAACTGGGCCCAATGAAGTGACAGACTGCTCTTTTTTTCTGCTTTCTCATTTTAAACCAGATCAAAGCTTTCTTGGCACGTGACAAAAATGAACATCTTAGAGCTAGGTCAAAACCTATCATTCATACTGATACAATTCTGACACAGCTTCAACAGTGGGCACCATAAACATCAAAAGTGGTTGCTTTTTCTACTGACATATGAAATCTTTCAGTCAAACTGGACATTTGTACCCTTCACAGATCTAACTGTACAGTCAGAGAATGAGCTGGCCACTGTGGGAATTTTGTATTGGATCAGCCTTCAAACAGAATTAGTCCATATGACAGATGGAAATAAGACTGTCTTCTACACATCCAGCTTCAATATGCCCTTTATGCTTGTTTGCCCAGAACTAGTAAGCAAATACCATGTTCAATCCATGTTCAAGAACTGCAGAGCTCATTTGTGACGTTAAATTGAAGATGATACTGGCTTGTAAAATTGTTTACTCCTCGTTAGCTTTATTTCTTGCCAGTCTTAGAGGTCTCAGGCATGATTTTTGCTACTGCTTTCTTGGCTTCCTGATGATCTTCATGGAGTAGAATCTTTACCAGCTGTTGAGCTTGTTATTTTCAGAGGCCCTTTCTCTATGGTTCTAACCCCTGACAGTGATCTTACTAGTTGGGAGAGCTAATCATTTTGTACTTCAGTTTCTCAAGTTATAATTTTTACCAGCCCCAGAAAGAGCTGCTTGTCATCTCTCTTATTTAAAAAGTCTTAGTCTAAATGTGTTTGGGACTTACTATTCCATCTCTTTCTAGTTCTTAGTCTTATTTATCCTATCTGATATTACAGAGCATTATGTATGGGTCTAGAAGCCTGTGTGGTTTGGGGCACTAATTTATGATGTCCATATATTTAAGATTTAATGTTAACTCAAAATTCATATTAATTAAAAAAAAAAAGTAAGCTGAATGCCACTAGGAGGCAGTGTGCTTGCCTATTCATGGGAATGGAGTCCTAGATTTTGAACCCCAGCACTGGAAAAAGAAAATATCGATTTCTATCTAAGATTATTAATTTTTTTTTGTTGTTTAATGTTTAAGAGTGTACCTTTCTATCTACCTTTGGCTAGCCTGGTACTCACTACATAATGCAGGCTCAACTCACAGCAATCTTCCTACCTCAGCTTCCTGAAAGCTGGGCTAAGAGGTGTGAGCCACCACACGCAACTAAAATTACTAGTCTTAAACTCATAGAACTGTACTGCTTCAAAGCAAGAAAATGTTGAGTTTAAACTACTCTCATTCATATTGGAAAATGAAGCTCACTGGGTGAAAGAGTTAGAAAGCAAAACTTTTCTAAATTGGGTATCAAAATACATTTTGAGAACTTACCTAAGAAATTATATTAACAGTTTTTGTGGGAAGATATATACACATTTTAAAATATAGAACAAAAGATAGTGTGACATTCCATTAAGAAAAAAAATGTGCCATTAGTTTATGATTAATTTTGCAAGCTAGTTACATTTTAAAAAGTCTTGTACATACGTTTTTAAATGTTATGGTGCAAAACAAGTTTAGGTATGTGGGTTGAAGAAGGCATTCCAGATTTATCTAAGTGCTTACTCTGGGACAGATTTATGATGAAATCTTGACTCCTACTTTCAAATTCTGCATCTTTTGTAGTATATAAAATATTATTTACATTTGGAAGTACAATTACCAAGTTAAAGAGGCAGAGTAATGAACATAGAGACTCCGTACATCTGATGATCATTAGGGAAGCTACAACAATGTTCAACCAAAAAGGGAAAAGCAAAGGAGAAATATAGCCCTGAGACTTGAGAAAATAATAATGATCAGAATAATCTAGGCAGCAGACTGGGATTCAGCAAATTTTCCTTCTCTTTGGATGTTCTTTTTCTGCAAAAGAATGCTTTTTGAACAATAACAGCAACTGTAATTTAGCGTGCCTTCACTGTATGCCAGGCTCCTACTTACATACAGAAGTATGTAATTTTTTCACTGTGATATTTATCCCTTTGCCTTCAATATTTTATTCTTGTTTTTAAGCAACATATGGTAAACTGAGTTTTAAAAACTAAATTTAGAGCTGGGCACATGCCTTTAATCCCAGCACTTGGGAGGCAGAGGCAAGTGGATTTCTGAGTTCAAGGCCAGCCTGGTCTATAGAGTGAGTTCCAGGACAGCCAGGGCTACACAGAGAAACCCTGTCTTGAGAACCCCCCCCCCAAAAAAAAATAAATTAATTAATTAATTTAGGCTACAGTGGTAGAAATGAGAAAAAAAATGAAGAAAGAGGAATTCTGGATTATATCTGATATACCAAATATCTGGTATTGGATACTTTCCTAGTAACCTTTCAGACTGGTATTGTAGCCTTTGACATGCGGCTTGGATAAGTCCATGCTCAGCATGTACCTATGCTCAATCCCCAGGAACACATAAGACAAGTAAAGCAAAACCAAGCTGAGGTTGAAGACTGAAGAGGATTCAGTGGTAGAGCACTTGCCTAGCATGCAGTGACCCTTAGCTCACTCCTCAGCACTACACAAACAAAAGTCTCTATGGTTCAGAGATCGACAAATAACCCCTCCCATAAAATCAAAAAGAGGCTAGTAAGGGGAAATTCTGTGTATCTCTACAACCACACTATTCTTAGACAATGTCAATTAACACGTAAAGCTGCTCGGTAAAGATGGAACTGGCAAAACTATTTTAAATTTAACTTATGAAACAAGATATTTTATGAATAAACCAAAATTTTTACTTTAATACTGACAGAAAATGTCTTTTTACAGTTCTTAAGCTGTTCTATGGCTCTCCATATGAATTGGGGTAGATTAGTGCAAAGGCCAAGGAGAATGGTGTTATAGTAAAATGGCTGACTTTGTTCCTCACACTTAAAGAAGTCCTGTATCTCTAACCAAGTGACATAGAGGCTGATGGGATCCTACTAAACATATTTCCTTTTGTAAATGAAAGAAAGGTTGCCAGGGGAAATAGCTGCCCCAATCCCTGCCCTATGTCCCAAACTCTCTTCTACTTTTTCTCTTAGCAATGACCTGCAACATACAGAGGAAAACCAGGTCTACACAGCGAGTGTCCAAAGATTAGGGAAGGGAGGCTAAGGAACCCTCAAAGGGAAAGGCAATTGTTGCCATGTTGAAGTACCATGCACGCCCTTTGAACTCTGTTCAGTCCCAACAGACTCCAATCATTACAAGCCAGGACACTGGAGGTCTGTGTTCAGAGCAGACCTCCCTACGACCACAGGTACTGAATAGTGCCCTTTGCTTCTATCCTGGGGTAAGGGGTTAAGGGAGGAGGAATGCTATAGTAAATTTATAAAATTTTACAAAAATTGAACCTACTACAGAATCTAGGAATGTTTTACTTTACTTAGACAAAACTCATGATACTCATTATTCAAATCATCATGAAATAAAGCATGTACATTCATGTTCCTTTTTTTGTACTCCTTTTACGATTCTCAAGATCAAAGGTTTGTGAAATTGTACATTCATTATAAGCAGTCAAACTGAAAAATGCAATTTTTTTATTTATTCTGTTTTATTTAGACAAGGTCTTGCAAGAGAACCTACACTAGCATAGAATATACACCAATCCTTCTGCTTTAGTCTCCCAAGTGTTGAGATTATAAGCATATACACCACCATGCTCATTGGTGTATACAAACATACATACATGCGTGTGTATGTTTGAGACAGGATTTCACTACACAGCCCTATTTGGCCTGGAACTCTCTATGAAGACCAGACTAGCCCCTAACTCATATATCTGACTGGCTCAGAGTTTGTGATTAAAGGTGTATACCAAAGAAGCTGGAAAAGTACAATACTTAAGTAAGCTTGTCTTACAAATTTTGCTAATCATTCTAAAGGTTCATCAAAACTCAGCAGTTTTTCCTTTCCTGAACACAAAACAATACAGAGAAACTATCTTAAAGTAATAAATGGTGTTATATTTAAAAATGTAAGGACAAAGGGCTCTGCAAAGTCTCTTTTCAGGCTCCTCTGTCCATTTTGCTCAATTGTTTTTAAACATGAAGTAACTATGAAACACTGACAACATTAATCCTTAAAACTAATGTTAGGCCAAGAATAAATGTGGTAATCTTTTTACTTACTAATTTGTTTTTGAAGCAGTATGGTTTTGCTAATATTAATATGTAATCTAACTTTTACTACTTTCAAAGAATTAATATTATAAGAAATCACACTGCTCCATGTTTTAGCAGTACTATCTACATGAGTATGATTTTTTTTTCTGTTAGATTATACTACCTACATACCTTTGCACAACACATAACTTTTAAAATGTAAATCATGTAACTATTTTTAGCTGCTGCTGAAATTCCTGTCTTCAGGAATAATGATTTGAGGCATTGTTCATTTTGTTTATCAAGCAGCTATTCAGCCTCTAGTGGGACCAAGTGCTTAAGCAAGCAAAAGCGTTTAGATGCTTGCAGCTGCAATTCAACCTTCCAGGTAGGCGTAGGTTCAGAGTATAGCTGCCCTATGCTTCCTAAAACTCAGATCCATCTGGAATTGAGTTTCAAAGATTTCAATTTGACTTTTCATGTATCACTTGGAAAAGAAGGAGGCAGAATATAACAGAGAAGGAATGCAAACAACCAAAAGATGGTTTCTGTACTTTACCTTTTAAAAGAAATAAAAAGCTCAGGCCCATGCTGCCCCTTCTAGATTGCTACTTGTCAAGCAGGATATTTCATTCAGTCCAAACTCTGATGAGCTGTGACTCATCTGGCAGCACCTGCGCCCATGTGTTAAGTATTGCCCAATAAAAGCCTAACATCCATTTACACAACAAAGAATGTACCCTTCAAGGCAGAGGGCCTCAATCTAACAGTCTCACTGACCATTTGTTCTACACACAGAGAAGAAAACTCTTTCCCTTCTCACCAGAGGTTTTTAAACTATGGGTGGATTAATAACGTAAGTTTATCTACAAATACTTCTACTGCTTCAAAGAGCAAGGATATTAAGAGCACAAACACTCCTACAGTATTAGGTTACTACAGCCATTAATGATTGTTTTACCAACCTCTCCCAGCCGCCTGCATCAAAGCTCTTTATTCTCAAAGGATACATTTTTGAGAAAGTAGGGAATCAACAAACTAGTTGCGTGAAAGCTTTCCTGATGCTAGACTGAAGTTGGGAAAGGCTTAATGAAGGCTTTAAAATCCACAAGGGCTTCACAATGAACATCTGACTTGGTGATTTATGCATATTAATAACCTCAGTCCTACTGAGGCAAGCTGAGCCGAACATGCCCTCCGAATCTTAATGTCTTTAGCTCCATTGGGATTATTACAAATGTAAATTTCTCAGATTCTCAGCTATTAATCTCTGTCTGTCCTCCTGTTCAGCAACATAATGACTAATTAAACATCAAAAGACCTGCATAGGAGATCTTCTTTGACAGCTACAGGCCTAGTCTTCTTCCCAAGAGGGGAATTCAAATGACAGAGACAGGGAGTGACAGCATATGAGTAAGCTACAAATCACTGCTCAGAAAACAAAAAGCTGAACCTTAAGTGTGGATTTATCTCAATCAATGATTTTGTTAAGCAATGAACAGTTACTGTGTAAAGTATGCCCACTGGCATCAGTTGAATCCATTCTTGTAACAAGTAAATACTAAATACCTGACATTAATTTATTTAACATCAAATTAAAAAAAAAAAAAAAAGAGTACTTACAGAAGAAGGCAGGCCAGGAGGTACCTTTCTTACTTTTTTTGCTTGTAAAGGATCTGAACATGGAAAACAAAATGTTTCATTAGCATTTACATTAGGGGAAAAAAATCCAAACAGATTTCAAATGAACAGGAAACTCCTCCGGACCCCCATGGCTTCTCTTTTTTCTAATATTGCAACCGAGCGTGGGAATACAAGAATGACAGTACTGGCTCTTCTCCTAAGTTCGAAAGGTAACAGTAAATGGAGTAAAGCAAGACGGAAAGCACACCAATACCACAAACGGCGAAGAGAAAGGACATCTTTAGAGCCTGCTATGCCACGAGTATTTAAATACTTCACACGTCAGTTCACTGGAGGTGGAACTCTGTGCAACAGGTCTAACAGTACACTTTCTTAACAGACAAAGTGCATCACATGAAGAACTAGGCTTAACGGGATATTTAAAAAACTTAAACAACAGCAACACCAACAAAAACCCCTTAAGAACAGCAAATGCTGTATTACAAATACTATGTATAAAATTTGAAATAAAATTTAAGGAATGAAAACTAAGATTATAATAACATCATGACATGCTACATAAGCGATGAAATAAAGCCAAGATACACATCTAGTATTGTGGGCATTTACTTTGGTAATATGTGAGTAAAACTGAAACTTCAGCACTGAGGTACAATTGGGAGTTTTATTCCTTTCCAGGAAATGGACACACAGAGAAAGTGTACCTCTTATTTTGCTTTAAATTGAGTGTGTGTGCACATAAATGTGTACATGTGCATATGTGAGTGCAGGTGAATGTTTAAGTACAGGTACCTTTGGAGTCTAAGTCCAGAAGAGGACGCTGGACTTTCTGGAGCTGAAATTACATACACATGGTTATAAGCTGCCACTTGGGGTGAGACTAAATTTGGTTCCTTTGCAAGAGCGGTACACTCTCATATCTGCTGAGCTCAAAAGCTCTAGATCCAAAGAAGTGTATTTTGAAGATAAATATAAATTAAAAGACAATTTTCATTTGCCTAACTTGGTTATTCTAATTTCCCTTGTCTATAAAATTTATAACTTTTCTACATTATCTTTTTGAAAAGTGATACATAGCTTTCCAACCATATACAAATAATGGATCAAATTCAGGATTTTCAGAGGCATTCCCTGCTAGGGAAGGCTGATGTAAAACAAACTTCATATTTTTTAAAATTTCAAAACATGAGAAATAAAAAAAAACATTTAAATGATACTACACAATAAAACATGATTTTATAAAGATTGAAACAAATTTAAATTTGGTCTTTGAGTTCTGTAGAAGGCTATAAAGCGAAAAAAACAACTTTGTAAGCAGCATGTGGAAAAATATTATACAATAAAAGGGGCAAGAAGCATTCATCAGCATGAATATCTGTTCCCCAAGAGGTATTCTACATTTCCTTAAAACAGAGGTGCCAAACACAAACAACATCTGGCAGACTCTGTATTTGTAAAACTTACAGCGAAACTTTTGTTCTTGGTGAGTCATTTCAACTAATTCCTTGAGCAAAAGCTACACTTTATACAAAATCAAGGAAATGGCTTCTATGCTTGGAGTTATCTGGACATTTTTCTTTCGTATCTCATCATTAGCCATATACTATTATCACCAGTCTGGGATTCACAGTCTAGTTTGGGGACACTGCCAACTGTCATGGAGAGTGAGCTGGTGGTATTCAACTCGAAGCTGTAAGTACTTGGGCAGGTTACTTGAACCTCTTTGTGTTTCAACTTCTTTAGCTGCACGTTCCTCTCATGTAAGTTTCATAATCTGTGGTAATACATGAAACATGTCCATTGAATTACCTAACATTTGTGATACTTTGATAATGTTTAAAATGTATGCTATTGGGGTATATGTATGCCTGTGTGTGTATGCACCATATGCAGGCAGTGCCCATGGGGGCCAGATGAGAAGATGCCCTGAGATGGAAATTACAGACAGTAGTGATTCACTCTCTGGGTGCTGGGAATTACTCAAGTCATTTGAAAGAGCAACCAGTGCTCTAAACTGCTAAGCTATCTCTCCTGTCCCAGAATGAACTATGTTTAGTTTTTGTTTATGTAGACCAAAAACTAATTAAAATTAGCTAGTTACTGCTCTTCAAAACAATTTCCTAAAGCATCTATATTGTTTAAGGAACACTAAGTTTGAATGTAGCTCTCTAAAATTCTTATAAGTGCTCACATTTTACCAGACACTCTATGAGATGCTAAGATTGAGAACAGTAATAGGCAATAATTTACTAACTGATATCCACACAGAAAATGGAAGGGCTCCTCTGTGCATCAAGAGAAATATCACACTCTGTACTCCATTCTGTCTCCTTATGTAACCTAATATTAACATTACAATCTCACAGAGTTTTGAAAAGACACAGAAGACAAGCTATAGTATCTATAAATCATAGTCAAATTGAAGCTTTAATTCATGGAAAACTTGTATTTTAAGCCTGGATTTTAATGTATCCCTATTCTTTTCTAGTTATTTGATAGCTGGTTTTCTTTTGGTAACAGCATTGGCAGGGGACTAGTTCTTTGCCACAGTGTGTCTTCAGGGTTTATGGAGAAGACACTCCTAGAGACTAACCCAATATAGACTCAATGAAGGTTGTTTCTAGGCTAACAAACTCAATCAGGCAGACAAGTGAAACATAGATGTGCAACATTTTGAAAGTTATTCTTTTGTAAAAAAGATTAATTAATTAATTAATTAATTTATTATACACACAGCATTCTGCCTGGATATATGCCTTCAGGCCAGAAGAGAGCACCAGATCTCATTAAAGATGGTTATTGGGAATTAAACTCAGGCCCTCTGGGAAGACCAGACAGTTTTCTGATGGTTCAGTTCTCTGAACCATCTCTCCAGCCCGAAAGCTATCATTCTTTAATAACAAAAAGAATGCTGGTCTAAACCAATAGAGCTGGTTCTAAAAGCACCCACACATATTACATGACCATGTTCCTACAAAATAAAGACATCTATCAGAATTCTCTTCTGGATGTAGCAATCCATCACTGTACCCTTTCTATGTACCTCATTCATACTTTAGACCTAGAGACTAGAAACACCAAGATATATGGTTTGATAGGTAGATATATTAGCTGGAGGCAGTCAACAAACATTTGTGCAACCACTATAGTACATTCTCCTTTGGTTTACATTTACTTTAGATGCTGGGCTACCTTCATTATAAACATGTTTTACAACATCTTTACATTAATTTTTAAATTATTTTTCTCAAAGTAAATTAATTATATATATATAGGTGAAATACAAGATATAATTAATATATACCTTGTATAATTAATATATAAAATATATATTTTTATATTAAATTTAGTTTTCTTATGTTAAAAAAATTATTTTAAACAATGACGAGACAGAAAGTGTTACAGAACACACATCAGCACAAAATAGACTGGTTTTGTCAGGATGGATGGATGAATGAAGGGATATAAATATACACACATAATTGACATAAAAAATGAAGCTGGAATGGAGGAGTATGAACCCTTACAACATAGTTTCTTTCTGTATGTGCTCTGAACTAAACAACAGTGCCAGGGCACTAGATACCTTCTGCTGTCTGCTTTCTTATCGGTAAGTTATGTTCTGTTCATTTTACCTGGATTTCAGTGGAAAAGTAAAGAAGTAACTAGTATGCAAACAAACAAACAAAATCAGCAGCAAAAACCCATGGACTTAAGACTCACAAAAACTTTAAAACTTATCCCAGTGAGTGATTATGGATATGACATCTTTCGAGTCTTAAGTTTTACGTTAAACTCAAGATTAAAGTCACAAACTAACAGGATTATTGTCCTGTTGAGACAGGAATTTATGAAATAATTTTATAAACCATTCAGTAATATCTTTATCTTGGTTAAAAAGTAGATGTTAACAATAGAAGATAAATTCCATTTAAGAAGAAACCACTTGTAAGCTAGAAGAAGAAAACTCGGCTAAATCCTCTCATGAACCAAAATATTAAGTTGTTTGCTGAAAAACTGTTAAAATTATGGTTTCAGTTGGGTGGTGGTGGTGCGATTTTTAATCCTAGCACTCAGGAGGCAGAAGTAGGTAGATCTTTGAGTTCAAGGCCAGCCTAGTCTAGTGAGTGAATTCTAGGACAGCCAGGGATACAGAGAAAAACCCTGTCTCAAAAAACTAGAAACTAAAAAACTATGGTTTCATATGGCTGCCCAAACAAGACCTGAAAAATGACATTAATAGGTTAACACGGAAGGGGAAAACCTCAAGGACTTTTACTCTATTCCAAGATCTGCAAGTGGAAGAAATGGTCTCCCATTACACATAGAGGTAATCCTGGGGCTGGAGAGTCGGCTCAGAGGTTAAGAGCACTGACTGCTCTTCTAGAGGTCCTGACTTCAATTCCCAGTAACCACATGGTGGCTCACAACCATCTGTAATGGGATCAGATTCCCTCTTGTGGTGAGTCTGAAAACAGCTACAGTGTACTCACATAAATTAACTAACTAAATCTTTAAAAAAATTAATATTTTTTAAAAAAAAGGTAAAATTGTATGGACTGACCAGGTTATATTTATATATTTAAGAATATACAAATAAAACAACAATTAAACAAGACCATGAACTTGAGAGCAAGGTAGGAGGGAGTCATGGGATGGGGTGAAGGGAGAAAGGGAAGGGAGATATAATTTCAAAAAAATTTATTATAAATTAAAAAATGGTTTTAAGGTAGCACAGTATATATAAAACACACAGTGCTCATAGTGATGAAAATTATGGTTTAAACATTGAATTGTCAATGTTTAACAACTACTTATAATTAGATAATATAATACTTATAATTAGATAAACGTTGAGTTCAAAGTGAATGAGTTCTTCGCAACAGTGGGAGCTCTGACAACTTCATTCATTATGTATCTAATGCATACAGGATGTATCCCTCACCTGAAATGCTTGTGGTCAGATATGTTTCAGTCTTCAAATTAGGACTATCTGTATACACATAATGCAGTATCTTGGGGGCAGAACCCACATGTAGAGATTAGGTTCACTTGTTTCATATATACTTTTTCTACATAGTCCAAAGGTAATTTTGTATATATTTTATTTAGTGTGCTTCATGGCTGTGGCCCATCTCAGGAGGTGAGGTATAAAATGTCAGTATTCAATAGTTTTTTTTTTTTTTAAGATTTATTTATTATGTATTTATTATAAGTACACTATAGTTGCCTTCAGACACACCAGAAGAGGGCATCAGATCTCAGATCTGATATAAAGTCTGAGATAAAGTCTTATGGCTAGATCTCATTACCAGTGGTTGTGAGCCACCATGTGGTTGCTGGGACTTGAACTCATGACCTTCAGAAGAGCAACTGGTGCTCTTACCCGCTGAGCCATCTCACCAGCCGAGTATTCAATAGGTTTCATACTTTAATTCTCTGGATTTTAGATTTTGGAGTAGGAATACTCAGCCTGTATATTATTTGTATGTAAATATACTCTGACTTCCAAATGACTTAGAAAGTCCATTTCCTCTCATTAAGAGCATAGCCAGAAGTGCAGCCTAAAGGAGTGGGGGCACCTGGGAGACCGGGTGTTCTGTGCCAGACACTCACCTAGAGCTACAGAATCATGGAGTGGTCTTCTTCTAGAACTTGTGGCAGAGAATGAGTAGTATGGTGTTCCAGGTTTTCCTGAAGAAGACAGCTGTGCGGGGCTCCCGAGCCCTAGATCTTGTCTCAGGAGACTAGACTACAAAACAAAGCCAAGGAGACAAGTCACTTTGCTGCTGATGACCAAGCTCATCACCAGTAAATCATCAACAGTGATTTCAATGCCTTGAAATTTAGAAGGAATCAATAAATACTTTAAAATTCAATTAGGTCACTGATTTTAAACTCTATTCTCTTTTTCCTTCACCTTTTCCTTGTCTGCTTTTTGCTGTTGTTTTTGTTAAGCTTTATTTTTTTAAGACAATTTCAGAATTAAGTGGAATATGACTTAATGACCATCAACCAAGATGGCAGCTGATTCCTGAGATAAAGTCTTTTTTTTTTTTTTTAGTTTTTCGAAACAGGGTTTCTCTGTGTAGCCCTGGCTGTCCTGGAACTCACTCTGTAGACCAGGCTGGCCTCGAACTCAGAAATCTGCCTGCCTCTGCCTCCCAAGTGCTGGGATTAAAGGGGTGAGCCACCACCGCCCGGCTGAGATAAAGTCTTATGGCTAGATTTGATCTTTATTCTTTTTTTTTTTTTTTAAAATAGAACTCCAATTTTAAGCATTTTCAATTCAGAAAACAAAGTTGAATACATAAATCTTGAGAACAAGGAGTTTCTTGCAGACTTCTCCATCTGGGTAGTGGTATTATTTTACAGATTCCTCCCTCATTTCTGTTGAGGAGCCTGCATCATTGGGAGGCAGATATGAAGCACGCTTGATTATCACAGGATACTAGAAGAAATGTTCATGCAGATGGTCCACATACCCACACACCCTGTTTTGAAGGCTTGCAGAGACTGATATATAATCAAGTATAATCAAGTGCTGTACCAGTTCACATAGTCCAACTCCACCAGCATGGTGAAAGACAAGGATTCCAAAATTTTTGGCCATCAGAAATACTAAGGGGTTTGTATTGACACTCCCCAGTCTGCAGCTGTCAATCTGGAAAAACTTCAGGGCATTCACTATGTCTGTGTGTGTGTCTCTCTTTCTCTGTGTCTCTCTCTGTGTGTGTGTGTGTGTGTGTGTGTCTGTCTGTCTGTCTCTGTGTGTGTGTGTGTGTGTGTGTGTGTGTGTGTGTGTGTGTGTGTAGTCCTGGCTATTCTAGAACTCACTCTGTAAACCAGGCTGTCCTCAAACTCAAAAAGAGTACTTGCCTCTGCCTCCTGAGTGCTGGGATTAAAGGCAGGCCCTACTACACTCAGCTTGTCTGTGTTTTACTAATTGTGTGAACTCATAAATCTTAGGGCTGAAACACATTTTAGTGACTAAGTGATTTTATCCTTTAATCATAGGAATATTTATTTATAGGAATATAGAGATAAAGAAATATTGAAAGTGGTCGCCTGAACTTTGCTCTATGGGACAAACCACCTACCATGTAAATGTAAGGCTGACAGTGGTCTTGCCTCATGGCTTCTCACTCTGCTTCATGTGCTGTTTTATCAGACTTGTTCAGTTTATTCTTCTTGGTCTCAAGTACAAGACCTAGGATGTGCCACATGTATCTTAAATTCTTTGATAAAAATGTGTCTTGCTCTATTTGGCCCATGATAATTATGTCTATTAGTGACATTTGTCAGGTTTCCTAATATCTAAGACAAAAAAAAATCTCAGAGGATACACAATTCCTCCAGCTTTTTACTATACTCTCCTGCTATATACTTAGTACTCTTGTCATCTTCATGTTCTTAGTAATCCAGTCAGTACTGAGCATCACAACATCCTGTCAGAAGAGTGAGCAGAATTTGAGAAGCATAGCCATTATATTCCAGTTACTGCCTCAATTCTAATAGTCAAGAAAAACTAAGTTGCATTACTTTTCTGTTTCAGCACTAAAAAAATATTACGGTATTATTCACGGAGCATAAAATTAACTGTACAACCATTCCATCCAGATCACTGCCTCACACCTGAAGAACACTCACCCCTATAGCCACCATTCCTTACCTCTTCCATCGATTCACACTAAGTAGTAACTCATTTGACTTTCCTCATCAGACGACATCCACCACTCTGCTTTCTGCCTGCTGATTTTTCTATTTGGGCTGGTCCATGTAAATGTAACCATGCACCAGACAACCATCTACACATGACTTCTGCTTAGTATGATGATTCTGAAGCTTATCAACCTTCTGTGTGTATGTGGGGGTGGTGGTGACATGTGCACATGACTGAAGGTGCCCTGGAGTCCAAAAGAGGGTACTGAATCCCCTGGAACTGGAGTTAGAGGTACTTGTGAACCATCTGATTTAGGTGCCTGGAAATGAACTTGGGTCCTTCCTCTTCAAGAGCAGATGTGTTCTTAACCACCTTTCCTTAGCTCTAATAGTTTTATTGTGAATTCCTTAAGCATTTCTAAAGAAATGGTCAAACTGCCTGCAAGTAAGGATAGTTTTACTTTGTTACTTTTCTAGAATTCCCAATGTACTGCTGACTCCCCTCTCCCCTCTTCCCTCTCTATAATAGGTGGAAGCAGGCAGCCTGGTTTTAGAGAGAGAATACAAGATTGGCTACTTTTCATTAAAACAAAACAAAAACAAAAACAAAAACAAAACAACTTTCCCAAGTTGAGGAAGTTCCTTCCTATTGTTAGCTTTTTTTTTTTTTCTTTTTGTGAACTAGTTGGCATGAGTTCTGGAAACAGAACTCAGGTCCTGTGGAAGAACAGTGAATGTTTTTAATCACAGAGCCACCCCCCCCAAACCTTCTTAAATGTTTTTTTAATCAGGAAAGGGTACTAGCTTTTGTGTTTGTGTTTTGGGAGCGGGTCGGGGACAGGGTCTCACAATGGAGCCCCAGCTTGTCTGAAACTTGCTATATAAACCAAGCAGCCTGCCTCTGTTTTGCAAGTGCTGGGATTAAAGGTCTGTGCCCCACACCTGGCAGAAGTAGTAGACTTTGTAAAATGCCCCCCCCCCACCCTGAATCAGTTGAGTGAGTTTGTGGGTTTTTTTGTTTTCTGTTTTTTCTTCAGATTATTACTGTGGTAAGGTAAGCTATGTCGATCAATTTTCCTATGTTAAGCCATTTTCGTATTCCTGGGACAAACTTACTTGGATATAATGTTTAATCCTTATACTGTTGTCTTCAGTGAGCTAGCATCTTATAGGTCAGTTTTTTTGTATCAATATTTAAAATGGGTAATAGTCTGCAAGACCCTTTCTGGGTCTGTGGCTTTGGTATCAGTACAATGCTGCCCCTAATGGAAGGAGGGAGTGTTTCAGAAGCAGGAGACTTATTCCACTGCACTGGAAAAGTCATCTGGCTCTGAGCCTTTCTTAACTCAAAAGACTTCTATTACTGATTCTTGTTTTCCTCTGTTTAATTCTGAGCCAGTCTTAACAGTATATATTTCTAGGAATCTGTTCATTTCATTTAGAATATATGTTGGCAACTGCTCGTGGCATTTCTTTCTCTTTTTTTCCTTTATTTTCATGAAGCCAGGAGTGATGTGACTTTTCACTTCTGATTCAAGTTATTATTTAGCCAATCTAGGAATAAGTTTTTCAATTTTGTTGGTCTTCTTTAGGAGCCAACTTTTAAATTGTATATAATCCACACTGGTTTAGAACTTACTATATAGACCAGGCAAGACTCAATTCTGTAATTCTGCTTAGCCTCCCAAATGCTGGACATACTTTGCGAAGGACAATTTTTTTTACTTTGTTGCTGGTTTTTTTATCCTGTCTTCTGGTCCATTGTGTTTACGTATGCTCTAATCATTACAGTTTCTTTTTTTTTTCCTTCAGTTTGGTCCATTTTTATTCTTTCTAGTTTGTTTTTAATTAATTACATTTTTATGTGTATGGGTCTTCGGTTTGTGCACAACATGAGTGTCTTGCACCTAGGGAGGCCAACAGAGGATAATTGGTCCCCTGAGGCTGGAGTTACAGGTAGTTGTGAGGCACTATGGGAACGCTGTGACATAAACTAGGGTCCTCTGCAAGATGGACTGGTGCTCTTCACCACTAAACCACATCTCCAGCCCTTTCTCCCATCTCTGGTTTCTTAAACTGCAAACTTAGGGTCCTTATTTGAGTTTGCTTCTGTGCTTTCTGACATTTGGTACTGTTGTGTGCCAAGAGTAGCCCTGAGCTCGTGATTGTTTTGCCTCAGCAGAGTTCTAACTCATCTGGTGTGTTGCTTCTTTAAAGCTCATGTGATAGTGATGCAGTATACATGAAACAAAGTACTAAATCAGCCAAAAGCTGTCTTTCAGAAATAGTCTTAAGAACACAGTGCTCTTCAGATTCCTCAAAAGGCAAATTCTTTTTCTGACACAGATGATGTATTTCTTTCTGAAGTATGGAAGTGGGTAGAAGTTTAATTACTAGACATTATGGCATGTGAACAAAAAAAGACTACAGTATTAATGTAATTAGTTAGCATTAATTATATAAAATTCAAGATACAACATTCAACAGACTGGGAGAGAAAGGGGTGATCACACTTAAAAAGAAACACTCTATGTTAAAATAAGTTCCATAAGCAGTAATAAAAACAGAGAAAATGAATAATTTAAATGTAAACACCATATATATCCTATTCCTCCCCCTACCCTCCACAAACAAAACTCTTAGCTATGGATCTTCTGATGACACTCTGTTTGAGAGCAGGAACCTAGAAATCAGTCTCCACAGACGTTATGTATAAATTTTAATCACCACATCTGTTTTGAATTTTTTCTTTTATTTTCCCTTTGACAGGCAGATGCAGCATTTTTTAAAATAGCAAGATCAGAAATATATGGAACATATGATCTCCACATGATTGAAAGCACAGGGCATGCACCTTAAAATTTCTTTTAATGGATGTGCTCTTTGCTCAATGTCAGATTGACTGCCCTTGATAATTTTATCAGTATTTTCTCACATGAAAGACAGAGGAAGTTGTTCACTGAATATGTAAAATAAATATATGAGATAGACATAAATGTCTCAGACCTTTTATGTTCTTGTTATATAATTTTTTAAAACAATCTTTTGTTAATTAAAAACTTTATGTGTATGAGTGCTTTGCCTGAATGTACTCATGTGTACCACATGCCTCCCTAGTGCCTTCTAAGTTCAGAAGAGACTGTCAGATGTCCGAGAATTGAAGGTATACATGGTTATGGGATACCATGTAGATGCTGGGAAGTGAATCAAGGTCCTCTGTAAGAGCAACAATGTTCTTAAGCTGTTGAACTATCTCTTATAAAACATTAAACAAACAAACACTCCCAAAACAAAAAATAAACAAAACCCAACCAAGCAACTATCTCTCTATATAATTGTGTGTGTGTGCATAGAGGTGAGGTTTGAATGTGCAAATGTTATCCATGGTGCACATCTAGATGTCAAAGAACAATTTTGCAAAGTTATTTTTTTCCTTGTACCTTTATGTGGGTTCCATGTAATGAACTCAGGTGAGGTTACCAGGTTTGCCCAGCATGTACTTTTATTTGCTGAACCACCTCACTGGTCTCCTACTATACAAACTTTACAAGTATTAAAATAATGATTTATATTAAGAGTCAACAAATGGCATCCTTTCAGTCAAAGAAGACTTCATTACTTTTCAATGAAACAGTCCTGCTGCTGATTTCTCTATCAGTTGTAGTCCTGTCCATGCTACAGGGGAAGAGCTGAGCATTAAGGCAGGCAGGCTGACAAGCATAAATTTTAGCTCTCTATCCCTTTATAGAACATAGTTTTTGACCCCTAATCTGTGAGCGTGTTAAAGGGTTGAGTTCAGAAAGATCTGTTTGCTTAGATAATAAACACATAGGTTAAATTTGACCATCTTCTGAGATGTAAGGTGGCCCCAGTAAAGAAGCACGAAATAATCTAAATGGTGAGGAAGAAATGCATCTTCATGTTTGTACAAGGAGACTAAGTGAATATACTAATATCTTGGAAAAGTAAATGTGAACTAGCCACCGTAGGCTCTCATTTTGATTGGGATACTGGGCAAATGCTCTATTTGAACAAATAGTTCCTCTTCTCTCAATGCATGCATTACCAACAGCTCTCAGCCACTAGGGGAAGCGAGACTTTACAGTGTAAGTATGAAGCAGGGTCACAGAACATTTCTTTCATTTTTCTCTTCCTTCTGTAAATCATTGTGGTTGTGTGTCTATCTTTATGTATAAAGAAGTAATACAGATAGTACTCTAATTTTCTATTTCTTGGGCACAATACTTTTTGTCTTGTGTAATGGTGTGAGGTTCCAGAAGGTCAGGTCTGCCCTGAATTCAAGTTTGTTGGGTTGTGATTCTCAATGGCTAAAGTAAGACTAGATGAAGAGAGAAGAGACAAGAGTGGCAAACCCCTAGAGGGAGAGGTGACAAAAGTCTGAACCTGACACAGGAACTCAGCCAGCCTAGTGGCTCGGGTTGCTTCTGGTCTGTCTGGGCTGGTGCCCTGAGCAGACCTTGGGTGCAAACTTTCCAGTCCTACAACATCCAGAGGAAGCTCCACTCCCAAGATCTCTAACACGCCCAGGATCACAGGATCACAGGATCACAGGATCACAGGATCACAGAGACAGCTTGACTCTGAGGAGTTCTGACACAACCAGGATCAAAGGAAGGACAGGCTCCAGTCTGATTTAGCCAGGGCAGGTAGCACTACAGATAACCAGATGGTGTGGGGCAAGCGTAAGAATATAAGCAACAGAAACCAAGGTTACTTGGCATCATCAGAACCCAATTCTCCCACCATAGCAAGTCCTGGACACATCATCACACGGGAAAAGCAAGATTCAGATCTAAAATCACTTTTCATGATGATGATAGAGGTCTTTAAGAAGGACATAAATAATTCTCTCAAAGAAATAAAGGAGAACACAGGTAAACAGCCAGAAGCCCTCAACGAGGAAACACAAAAATCCCTTAAAGAACTACAGGGAAACAAAATCAAACAGGTGAAGGAAATGAGCAAAACCATCCAGGATCTAAGAATAGAAACAATAAAGAAATCACAAAGGGAGCCAACCCCGGAGATAGAAAACCTAGGAAAGAAATCGAGTCGTAGATGCAAGCATCACCAACAGAATACAAGAGATAGAAGAGAGAATCTCAGGGGCAGAAGACACTATAGAAAACATTGACACAACAGTCAAAGAAAATGCAAAAAAGCAAAAAGCTCCTAATCCAGAACATCCAGGAAACCCAGGACGCAATGAGAAGACCAAACCTAAGGCTAATAGTTATAGAAGAGAGTGAAGACTCCCAAGGTAATGGGGCCAGTAAATATCTTCAACAAAATTATAGAAGAAAACTTCCCTAACCTAAAGAAAGAGATGCCCATGAACATACAAGAAGCCTACAAAACTCCAAATAGACTGGACCAGAAAAGAAATTCCTCCCATCACATAATAATAAAAACACCAAATGCACTAAACAAAGAAAGAATATTAAAAGCAGTGAGGGAAAAAGGTCAAGTAACATATAAAGGCAGGCCTATCAGAGTTCCACCAGACTTCTCACCAGAGACTATGAAAGACAGAAGATCCTAGGCAGATGTCATACAGACCCTACAAGAACACAAATGCCAGCCCAGGCTACCCTGCAAAACTCTCAATTACCTTAGATGGAGAAAACAAGATATTCCATGAGAAAACCAAATTTACATAATATCCTTCTACAAATCCAGTCCTACAAAGGATGATAGATGGAAAACATCAACATAAGGAGCAAAACTACACCCTAGAAGAAGCAAGAAAGTAATCTTTCAACAAATCCACACAAACCTAATTCCAACTCTTACAACAAAAATAACAGGAAGTAACAATTACTTTTTCTTAATATCTTAATATGAAAATTAATATTACTAACATATCCTAATTGATTGAAATTCAAAAATATTTAGAATTAGAAATTTGTTGATTGTCATCCAATGGTCTCTCTAATTTGGTAATTGGAGAGGTAGGTCCAATATTGTACAATCCATATACACTTTCAGCTTGTTTGTTCGTGACAATGTCTTGCTGGGTACAACATAATGGTCTTGAAATCAAGCTTCTCCTATCTCAGCCTCTCTATTAGTTTCTTCTATTGTTTATTTCATGTTTTTACACTGTACTATGGTTTTCAGAACAGCTTACATATTTCAAAAGAAATGTTGGTAATTAAATTGGGAGGGGGCTTGTAAGAGAACAACAAAGATTGAGACTGAATGCTTTGCTTGATGTTTGTAACTCTTGTTGTCAAGTTTGAAGAAGAAGACTTTATAAAATTACTCTTTCTCTGAGACTAATGCTTTGCCAAATTATTATAGCCAATGAACCAGATTCTTACCCTTACCTAATGTCTGTGCCACCCTCCAAGCAGAATCATTGTTCTTTGAAACAGTTGGTGAATGCCTTTATGGATAGACCATCTTAACACACACACTATTTCTTAAATGAATGTAACCTGTTCTCTGTGGGCTGAGAATAAAGTCACTCAAGTTAAATAGCTTTGACCACAGCAGGAAATCTATATCCAGAAATCGTGCCTACAATTCATTCCTTGGTGCAGCAGAACTGTCAACTCTCAGCTTAGCTACGATGGAGGTAAAATCCTTTGGCGATGTGAGGGTCACTGAAGTACAGCCTTATTACAATGAACTCCAACGCCTAAAAATTGTTCTTATTTTGGGCTTGTACCACAGTAAGAGACAAGATTTTAAGCTCTACTAAATACAAAACAAACAAACCAAAAGACTTTATATATTTATGTTCATTTAAGAAAATACTAGTAGTGATGTATTATTTTGAAATATACAGTTAATAAGTTTGGAGTTATTTAAAATTTATATTGAGAAAAAGTATATATTTTCAGTATTGCTGTAGACAGGCATCTACATAAGACTGTTAAATTGGTTGTTTTATATCAAACAACTTTTATAATACTCATTTTTATTGTTGTAATATTTTATGAATTTTAAAGAATATGACAAAAAAGGTATTGTAGGTATTAAAGGGGGGGTCTCTGGGAGGAGTTGGGAAACAAGAATGTGATTTAATTCTATTTACTTAAAATATGTTTTTAAATGTTAACAACTTCAGGTAAATTGAAATCATGTAACTTTTCTCATCATAATGCAATAAAAATTATAAAAAGAAAAAAAAAAAGAGTCTTAACCTAAAGGATATGACAGACTCAAGCTTTATTACCTCAAATCAAGAACAGAAAAAACATCACATGTTCTCCCAAGATTTTGCAGGAGTACATGCTCAGTGTGCACACATTGAAAAGGGAAATGTTAACCAATGCATCTTGACAATATGTAACACACAGTGTACACTTATCTACCTTCTGCTTGTGTGTCTACTTTTTCGAAATAAAAGCCTTGAGAAGATTATAAACAACACCTTTGGTTGGACTCACTAGGAGCATTTCCAATGTACATCTCAGTAAATTTTACAACATGTTATGTAGGTCAGATGAGGAAGCCTCTTCCTTTGGACATGATTCCCAAAGTGAAGGACTCTCACTACCATATACCAAGAGATTATCTTGAAAGAAATGTAAGTAATCCCTAAATGACTCTGAACTAAATCCTAAAGCTGAGTTATCTATGGAGGACAAACTGGGAGACTGCAAATGTACACAGACTATGTGATGACAGACAAGACAAATGTCTTACAGGAACAAATGAGTCCTTGCTACTAACTAGTGTTGGTAAGACTTTTCCTCACTACAGACAACCTGGACAGGAAATGTCCTATCTTTTTGTTTCACCATGATTACTGATGCCAACAACAACAGAGGCTGTGGGTCCTCTCAGCTGTCTTAACTACATAATACCTGTTTCCGCAGTGTGTACACTCTTTATGACTTACATGAGGAAAACAAAGACACACTGCTTCCTGAACACTTCAGATTGCTAACTTAGCCTGCTGACTACATAGACCTATTCTACACTGAAAGAAAGAAATACCAAGTTTAGGACACAATATCATCTCAAAGGACTTTACAATAAATAAAACCACGCCTAATAAATCAATGAAAAATATGACTAAAAAACAAAGCAAAATTATAAAAGCCTTATGTCTTGATAGTCTACCAATATAGTTTCCCTTGTTACGTTAATGGTGTAGCTAACACCCAGGCAAAAGTGAGCTATTTTACTTTTATTCTCCTAAAATAAAATTAGATCCCAGCTCATTTCATTGATTTTTATTCCTGTTTTAAAATAAATGAGACAAACTATTGATTACTACTGATCTTGGCCTAGAGGTATCTTAAGCTGAAAGAATACTAATGTCCCAGAGGATCGAGAACCAGGCAACTCAGTGTTGTTCAGCCAAGCTGTCTTTCTTATCGGGGCAGATTTAATACTCTGAAATGAGATAGGATTCATTTCTTATTACATCACTAGGAAAAAAATCATAGTCTTCTAGAACTAGATGTATTGAACAATGAATAATCCTCAATGGAAAAGTTACCCTTGGAACTGCTAAGTCATATAGAAGGCCTCCAGATGTAACACTTTAAATTATATATGATACATCAGTCAGCAGAAAAACTCACTTCTTTATAAAGAACTTTAGGAATCCAAGTGAGATACACCTTTAAGGTCCCTCTCTCTCTCTCTCTCTCTCTCTCTCTTCTCATGAGCGAGAGTTATGCTGGCTCTGAAATGTAAACTTAAGAAAGCTCTATAGTTTAAATGTGCCGTGAAAGTTAAATAAAGGAATAAAATAGTGGACTTGACAAATATCATTTCTTAATGTGAACTCCTATTGGTTAGACTGGAAAAGACTGTATATGTGATTTTATAGGAAGGAAAAAGAACACACCAAACAGTGGCTAAATTAAGGATTCAGATCACATGGCAATAGTATAAGGATTAGTTATCATTACAATAGAAAATATATGCAGATGGTAAGTATATGCTTGTTTTTCCAGACTACTTTTTTTTTTTTAACTACTAAATGGATTGGTTTAAATACTTACTAAATATACTAATATCTATTACTAGTTTCAAAATAAATAAGGGTCTAATTAGCCCTATGTCAAAAACTATAAGCACTAGGCTGGGAGTGGTGATTCACACCTGTCATCCTGGCTCTTAGGATGCTGAGATGAGAGGAATATAGCAAGTCTGAGGCCAGCCTCGTCTGCAAAGTAAGACCCCATCTTTCAACTTTCAGCTCAATTTTTAAAAATTTCCTTTAAGTATTTTAT
>JADRCD010178306.1:32436-51362 GCA_019843815.1 Montemys delectorum
CTTGAAGGACATGGGATATGTTGCAAGTGCCTGCCAAGCAGTAGAAAAAACAAAAAATACTTCCTAGAAAAAATGCTGCATGAAGAAGACAAGCTAAGCAGTCATCTGAATATATTAAGTATTTAAGTAATTACAAACATGACAAGACAACTTTTTAAAAGTTTTGTTTGTTTGTTTTTTACAAGTTGTGGAAGGTATCCCCACTTCCAAAAGACAACTACAGGGATTTTATAAAGACATACTTAAATAGGGTTGCTAGTAACCATAGTGTGCTTTCTTTTGGTGTGTTGGTCCATGCTGTATCCCAGGAATTGGGATCTCAGAGAGAATGTTTAATGGTTCTAGCCAGCCCATACTAAAGAGTGAAAGACCCTGTACTACTCCCAAGCACCTAAAAACACCTCTTCTCAAGTAACAACTTTTTCTGAGTATTTGAATTTAGAAACCATCTGTTAAAAAAGAACCCTGTGATGTTTTCCTAGGATCCTGCACAATAGTATTCTGAGAAAACTTGTTCTTCAAAGCTTTCACATAGAAGAGATTTTCACTAAGTATTCCTGAAAGTAACACCTAACCCAATCTGGTATTAGGCATGCAGTTAACATGTAATTGTTTGCGAATCCACAGCTGGACAGCTTCAAGACTCTGATTATTATTCTGGGAAATTTCATATCTACATGAAAAGAGAAGAAGTACAATAAACCTTGTTCTAGTAGCCCAATTTCGACAGTTGATAACACTGAGTTTTTGCTTATAATAGTATATAATAATTATCAATTTGACTGGATTAAAAATCACCATAAAACACATTCTTGGATGTTTATGATAGTGTTTCTATAAAGAATTAACTGAAAATGGAGAATTCACCTTAAATGTGGGTAGCAACAGTCCATGAGCCAATATTTTATGTTGAATAAAAAAAAGAAAGTGGGGTTGGAGAGATAGCTCAGAGGTTAAGAGCACTGGTCACTCTTTTAGAGGTCCTGAGTTCAACCTCTGAGTTTAGTAGGTGAAGGATTTTCCTTGACAAGAAACTCTTGTAAAAAATCTAATTCTCATTGGTGGAAAATTATAACTATTTATTACCTGATACTTTAAGATTTCCCTCCCACAGAATTTGTTTTACTATGTTCTAAACTCGTTAAGCCCAGATTAAATTATAGGGTTCAGATCTTAAAATTTTTTCTAATTACTGTGTGTCTTGGACCCTTTCATATGCTACTCCCATAGCAGAAGCTGAGCTTGGTTCTAAGAGATAGCTGTGCCTTCTCCATCCTTCTTAGCCCCTCCAATCCTCCAATCACCAATCTAACAATCCAGTCCTCAAAAGAGAACACTGCAGCATAGTGAGCAGCGAAGTCCAATACTCTCTGTGACATAGCCTCCTGCCTGTAATGATGCTGCCTCCCTTCCTATTTCACTTGCTCTTTTACCTCATGACTGTCTTCTACAGTTCTCAAACTTATTTTCTGATACAAAGACTTTTTCATGAGCCTTGGAGTTTATGTACTGGCCAGGTATCAATTGGCTAGGGTGCCTGGTAAATGAACTCCAGGCACCTGTTGACCATCTCCATCTCTGTGACATGGTTATAGATACATGTCGCCATATCTCATTATTTACTTGGGTCCTGGAGATCCAAATTCAAGTCTTAATACTTGTGTGACAAGCATTTTATTGACTGAGTCATTTCCCAAATCCTTCCTATTGCTACTTAATATTTAATATCCTAGATTCTTTATCTTCTCCATATGATGAGGTTGTAATTCACATTAATATTTGTAAAATAATAATGAGTTTTGATTAACTTATAACTGTTTTAAAATATATTTGGTTCAGAAAATTATATAGCATCAACTTTCTTGTTCAAATATTGTAATAAGTCAGACAAAGGGCAAGGTACCTATAGTCCATTTTGTATCAGTTACTTTTCTACTGCTGTGATAAAAAATAAAACATGATAAAGGCTCCTTATAGAAGGAAACGGTTATTTAGTCTATGGTTCCACAAGGAGAACAGTTGTTTATGGTGGGGAAGCATGGCAGTAAGTACATTGTAACAAGGTACATTGGCTGGAAAGCCTGACCCAAGTAACATACTTTCTCTAGAAAGACCACTCCCAATCAGCTCCACCAACTGAGAACCAAGTTTCAAATGCCTGAGAATCACAGGTTTGCTGTCCTTTAAAACCTTTAATCTTCGTGGGAAAAGAACAGGCTAGAAGTATACCACTGGTCACAAATGACAGGCTCTGATTATAACAATTATCAGAAACATATGCCTTCTCAGGAAAAATATTTAATATTTCGATGGAAAACTATTATCAAGAGCAGAGCATGTTCTGTAAAGAACCCCACAAAAAAGTGTACAAATCTAGTAGGCCCAACTTTATGGGCTACTACTAGATAATTCCTGACACTTAAGCAGAAAGATGTTACCAATCTGTAATGAATAGAAATTGCCACTTTCCAATTAGAAAGTAGGTGGACTTGGCTGGCAGCCTGCTTAGTCTGCTTAGCCTATGTAATGTGTGCAAGCTATCTGTTCTCATTCTAGTAGTGGTTTTATAATTCCACAAGTTATACATTAGTAATGCAAAATAACTGTCATAGACTTGAAAAACAATTCTGTCTAGCAGATGGGTGAAGGGCCTGCACCAGCATCTTCAACACATCTACTTCTATGCACTCAGGAAAAAATGCTAGCCTTTATATTATTTCCTTATTTTTGCTCTATGAACATCACTGTTTAGATTCTCATTTGAAATGGTTCTGTAACATCATCTTAACATTTATGTACTGATAAGATGAAATTACTTATTTTTATATGCATGGGAGAATGCTAATTTTTATTTTTGTTTGTTTTTTTAAAAAAATGCCTTTATTTTTTAATTATGTATGTATACCTGTGTCTGTGTGTATGTGCTAGTTTGTTTTGTTAAGGTGCCTAAGGTAGCCAGAAGAGAGCACTGGATCCCCTGGACCAAGTTAAAATGGCTGTAAGCTATTCAGTGTCAGCACTGAGAACTAACCCTGGGTCCTCTGCAAAGGTAGTATGTACTCTAAGCTGCTTCTCCACAATCCTGTTTGATTCCATGATAGAAGTCTGACTTGCCAGAATCCCAAGCCATCAGAGCAGCTTTAAATGTCGATCCTCCTGCCTCAGACTAGGAAGTACTAGATTTATATTGTCTGCAACTTAAACTTTTCTTTAAAAAGCTATTTGTTTATACTTTTAAATTATTAATTAGTAATAGTGTTATACATTCAAAATGTTTTAACAATATCTTCCATTTCATTGTTCTTTTCATATGACCTGGAGCAATATTTCCAATATAGTTTCCATGTTTCTGGTCAATCTCCCAAACATCCATATCAGAGTCTCATGTGGCTAAGAAGCCTTTTCCTTCTTTTATCATGTCTCCAATTATGCTAAAACTCTTTCAGGATAAATGATAAACTCCCTGGGTAGTCATGCCAGCTCTTTCCTTGTAATTCAGCCATCTCACACTATTAAATAAATATTCTACATAAGCCAAACAAAAATGCAGTTATTGCTAAAACACAAAGTATTTTTCATGCTTAACAAATTATTGACACGTTCTATTTGTTATGATCTAACTAAGTCAGCAGAAACACAAATAACTAAGGAACTTCACAATCTTTGTTCTTTGGCTGGGTCAGAAGGAAGGAAGCAGGAAATGATGCACCAGGTCCTGTTGTCTTTCCCCAGCATGTCATCCCTTTACTATGTCAAATTTAATCCATTTTGTATGGCCTTGGAATTTTATACATCTTTCAAAAACTTTTCCTTATATCAAAATCACATTAACTTTTCGAGTGTCAAATCATATCCATATAACTTGAGATAACTATACTTTATTCAATAATTTTAATTTTCTTCTCATGTACACAGCTTGCTTCTGCCAGCCTAGAGAGATGGCAGATCTTCTGGTCTGTTGCTTGAATCAATTATTTTCTTTTTTTTTCTAGACAGGGTTTCTATGTATTGCCCTGGCTGTCCTGGAACTCACTCTGTAGACCAGGCTGGCCTCCAACTCAGAAAACTATCTGCCTCTGCCTCCCAAGCACTGGGATTAAAGGCGTGTGCCACCACTGCCTGGCTTTTGAATCAATTCTTTTTTTTTTTTTTTTTTTTTTTTGGTTTTTCAAGACAGAGTTTCTCTGTATAGCCCTGGCTATCCTGGTACTCACTCTGTAGACCAGGCTGGCCTCGAACTCAGAAATCCACCTGCCTCTGACTCCCAAGCGCTGGGATTAAAGGCGTGTGCTACCATCGCCTGGTGAATCAATTCTTAACTTAGAAAGTAAAACAAGAAAATACTTAATTCATTTTTTTATGTTCTAAACGATCTTAAAATTCTTTAAAAATTTATTAAAATTTCAGGTTTATAAGAGAATGACCTCAAATAAAAATCTATCTAGAACTTAAAACAATTACTTAGGTTACTGAAATAATTCATGTTTAGCAATCCGTTCCAAGTAAAAATGATTACGGTTTTTAAATTATCTCAGAATACAAGCATAAAAAGGGGCTACAAATGTGCTAATACCACTGCATTCAGAACTTGGATTAAAACCACAGCAGTCTCTCACAAGACAGTGTCCTTTTTGGGGGAAATGGGATTTTGGTTAAATTCAATTCATCAGTATTTCTTTCATGTCTCATGCTTCCTATCTCTTTTATAAGAATTTCTGTGGGGGGCTGGAAGAGATGGCTCAATAGTTAAGAGTGCTTTCTGTTCTTACAGTTAATTCCCAGTGGTCACATCGGGTAGCTTACAGCCACCTCTAACTCCAGCTCTAGGAGAAATCTGGCCCCATGGGCATCACAGACGTGTGGCATATTTAGAAAACCACACGCGAGTGCACATACACAAAAATAAAAATTTCTCTTTTTTTGTAAAGTATTATCTGTTGATGGATACACGATAACATTCATGTATGTTTTCTCCTCAAAAGTATTAATTACTTTAGCTTTCAAATTCAAGTTCTACTTCAAACAAGTTTTATATAGTATAGGAAATAAAAGTTCCTCTTCCCACATCAATATACAGTTACCTCAGTGCCTTACACTAAAGAGACTGAATTGCTTGTATCAACATCATCTGTCCAGGGGCCCTTCTCAGCTTTCTGTGCTGTTCCTTGAGCTATGGGTCCATCTACATACAAAAATAACATTGTACTTCTATTATTAGTATTGCTTTGAAGTAAACAGTGAAAGCTGGTAAGTCCACCCTTCTTTGCAAATTGTTCTGTTTCTTTTCTGTTGTATTTTTGAGGACAGGATTTCTCTGTAGCCCTGGCTGTCCTGGAACTCCCTCTGTATGAGACACTGTCCTTAAACTCAGAGGTTTACCTGTCTCTGCCTCCCAAGTGCTGGAATTAAATGTGTGCACCACCACCACCCAGCTGCTGCTGCTGCTTCTATTCCTTCTTCTTTTTCCTCCTCCTCTTTTTAAATATTTATTTATTTATCTAATGTATGAGTGCTCTACTGGATGTACACTTGCATGCTAGAAGAGTGCATCAGATCCCATTATAGATAGAAGCCACCAAATGGTTGCTGGGAACTGAACTCAGGAACACTGGAAGAGCAGCCAGTGCTCTTAACCACTGAGCCAACTCTCCAGCCCGTTTTGGTTTCTGAAATTTTTGTCTTTAAAAATTAAAATTTAAAAATTAGCTTATAACCACTGAGCCAACTCTCCAGCCCGTTTTGGTTTCTGAAATTTTTGTCTTTAAAAATTAAAATTTAAAAATTAGCTTATTTATTTATTTATTTATTGTGCACACAGGAACATGTGAGCATATATGGAGGTCAAAGAACAACTTGTAGGAAGTCATTTCTGTCTAAATTAGCTAATTAATTAATTATTTATTTATCATGTGTGCACACAGGAACATGTGAGCATATATGGAAGTCAAAGAACAACTTGTAGGAAGTCATTTCTGTTTACTTTGTGGATTCCAGGGCTTAAACTCAGGTTGTCAGGCTGACTAACTAATATATTACCTGCTGAATCATCTCACTGCTATCTTCTATCTTTGAAAACAAACTTTTAAATATTCTTGTCAGTATCTATAAAGTTTGTTGGGGCTATGATTGGAGTCATATTAAATTTATAGCCCAATTTAGGAAGAAATGTCAGTAATACTCCTTATCTTCATGTGCATGCTATCTCTGTTCAGATTTTTTTATTTTTCCCAGTTGTGTTGCATATTTTCACTATTCAAGTCTTATATTCTGTTAAACTTATACACTGATGTTTCATGAGTTTAAAAATTACTCTGCTATTATTATGTGGTTTTGTGCCTACATATAGTTAGCATATGAATGAATGGGGAGGTCAGAAAACAGCCTTTCAGAGCTATCTTTCTTTTTTTGACTGTATGGGATTCAGTATGGTTGCTAAACTTTTATGGTTTAATGATTTTTTTTGTTAGCGTCTACCATCATATGGTCAGAGAACACCCGCTGTGCATTTTCAAACCTTTGCACTTCATTGGCACTGATTTTATGAGCTAGTATATGATTCATAACTTCTGACTAACATATGTTCTTGAGAGAAACTTATATTTTCTATTATATTATTACTATTATTATATAATTATTTATTTATTATTATATGTATTTGTATATGTATATGATTTGTTTATTATTATATGTAGGTATACTGTAGCTGTCTTCAAACACACCAGAAGAGGGTTTCAGATCCCATTACAGATGGTTGTGAGCCACCACGTAGTTGCTGGGATTTGAACTCAGGACCTTTGGAAGAGCAGTCAGTGCTCTTAACCACTGAGCCATCTCTCAAGCCCAAAACTTACATTTTCAACTGTTAAATGGAGAGGTCTGTAACTACCAATAAGGACAAGTTGTGGAGTTAATTTAGTTCTATTACTAAAATTTTGTACTGTTATCTTGTCTATTGCTAAGGAAAAGATCTTCAAATCTTGTTTATTTTTTAAATGTTTACTTTACATGTATCGGATGTTTTGCCTGCACATATGTCTGTATGCCACTTGAGTGCTTGGTATATAGAGACCAGAAGGGTGTGTTACATGTGAGCTGCAGTTGTAGGAGCTCAGAACCAAACCAGCTATCTCTGGAAGAGCAGACAGTGCTTTTAATGGCTGAGCCATCTCTCCAGCACTTAAGATCTTTGCATCTTCATTTGCATAAATTTATTTCTAACTTTATACACTTTTTGGTTTACTTATTTTTAAGTTTTTAATAGGTGTACGTACATTTGTCACATTTTCCAAATATTCGTACTCTCATCACTTTTGAATTCAATACCTATATATAAACAGCTAACTGAGTTTTTAAATTATTTGTTCCTAAGGGTTTAATAATTAACTTATATAAAGCTTTGAAATTCTGGGGTGTAAAAACTAACACTGCTATATTTTAAGGTTCTGAAATTTCTATTTAAGCTGTTCAAACAAATATTTGTAGAAGAAGTATCAGAGAAAAACTATCAAAACGATGAAAGAATTCTCACATTGCTAGGCAGTTTAAAAGGTAATGCTTGTCATTAATTTAATAAAAATGGCCCAATTAGCCTCTGAGCTGGATCAATTAAAAACTCAATTGCATAATGATCTATCCATACTTCCAGTAAAACTACTATACCCTTTTCCATTTAATGGCCCATCAGTTCTGTGATTGAAGGTAATAAGAGAAGACTCATTTACTAATGTATTATTACATCATCTTTACATGAAATAAAGCTCATCAGGCATTATTAAATTAACCCAAATCTGGCAGAATGTCAGCAACATTTTATATACATTAATAGCAGAGTTAATGTTCCTTTGGGTACCCTGTTGAAGAAAAATAGTAAAGGTGGCATTTGGATATAAGTTTGTAGTCACTATCTCCCTTTATATTTTTGTCACTTGTGAATAGTTATGACAAAGTAGCAATAGGTTAAGCATAGTTTTTACTTCTTATCCATTAAAGCACACATTATTTGTAATATAAGTTTTACTTTGAATGAGAGTTAGTAAGCTTTTCTCTTTGTTCATCATCACCATAATGAACATTATTATAAGATACAGGCTTATAAGACAGGGTTATTGTAAGAAAGGGTCAGAGATTCTCAGAACTTGGTGCCTTTCCTGCTTCAGTCTCTGGAGTGCTAAAAGTACAGGAAGTACCATGCCCAACAACGTTTCAGTTTTTGTAATTTGAGTTTCTCAATTTTATGCTCAGGACTCAAATCAGTTGGTATTATCGACCATAATTTTTCCAACAGCTGCAGCACAGTAAGAGCTAGGGAACAGTAATAAATAGCAGAACCATTGTTCTTTTCACAGCAATGAATCCCTTTTACTGGTTTCAAGAGCCCTTTTGTCTTCACTGATGCTGTCTGTCCTGGCTGCTATACAACCTTTTCACTGCTTTGCTATACTATGCAGTTCCTCTCTAGGATCATACATAGCTTGTGCTGTAAATTTTTTTAGAAACATATCATTCTCACATGTGCATCTTAAGTCTTGTGTTTTGTTGTTATACCTTCTGTAAGTTTGCTGTTCTCTTAGCATGGGAGTTCTTGGTCTCTATAATGTTTGTGAACAGCTGTCAAACAGTCTCTTTTAATACTCATGTAAATTCCAGGCTTCTGGGATGCATGTTAAGTAAGTAAGCTCTTAGTTATCTCTTCAACCAAGTCATTAAAAGTGAAGAACATTGGAGCATAAACTAAGAATGTGAGAGGCTCTTACTGAAGCAGCCACACCATAGTTAAAAACTTCAAACATCAGCTTAGGTTTACTACTGGTTATATGTAAACTGTGAAAACTATCCCTGAACAACACCTGCTTTCTAGTCTGCACGATGAGTTGCTGAAAAGATTCACTGTGAGCATTTTAAAACACTGCAGATCTTAGCAATGTCAGAATATAAGTTTCCTCCTTTATCAAGTTGGGGACTTTAATCTTTCCTCTCAAAGAAAGCATTTTAGGGTTTTTTTTTTTTTGGGGGGGCATATCCCAAGTGGCAGTTTTAATACTCTTACATGCTGGGACATTATTGAATAAATTAAGGGTTTTTTGAACACAAACACTATGATACCATAACAGTCAATTTGAGAACCAACACTAAGTGACTAAAGGGGAGGAAATGTATAGTGCAGATGAATACATTATACAAAAGAGTTGACTCACATTCTAGATGGTTCATCACATGACTCAGAATGTCTTGCAATCTAAAACTGACCAATGGTTTGATTCTGAAATTTTTCATTTCATATTTTCAAAACAAAGTTGACTGTGGGTAATTAAAACCAGAGATAAGGGATTTTTATTTATTTATTTCAAAGATATGGGGGGCCGGAGAGATGGCTCAGCAGTTAAGAGCACCGACTGCTCTTCCAGAGGTCAAACCCCAGCAAGCACATGGTGGCTCACAACCACCTGTAATAAGATCTGATGCCCTCTTCTGGTGTATCTGAAGACAGCTACAGTGTACTTACATAATAAATAATAAATCCTTGGGGGAGCGAGCAGGGGCCAGAGCAGGAAGGAAAAAAAAAAGAAAAAAGAAAAAAAGAAAATGGGAACAAAGAAACAGACAATGAAGAAATCTAAAGATATGGTCTTACTTTGTAGCCTATGCTGGCCTCAAACTCAGCAATCCTCATGCCTCTCAGCCTCTAAGATTCTGGGATTATAGGTGTGGCCACAGTGTCCAACTCATGGGGCAGCTGTTGCAATAACAACTCACTTACTGTGACTATCCCTGTTGTATTTGCTAGCAACTATGAATGCTCTAACCAGAATGTTATTAGTTATACGACGGTTAGGGTGACTCAAGATACTCATGGCTTAGATTAGACCAAGTCCCATCAAGACTACCTTTCTGGCTTTTTGTTTTTGTTTGAGGGGCAAGGCTAAATTCAGAATTCCATGAGAAAACAGTGAAAAAGGTGACCACTAACACAAACACACTATGTGAAAAACCTGTAAGGGTAGAAGAGAAGTCCCCAGTACAAAGCCAGCTGAGGCCTGAAATACTTGGTGAGCTCTAGGAAAAATTAAAGCACTTCTCATGGCGATAGCACAGCCACCAGTATAACACGTTCAAGCTACATGTGTTTATCACATGCTCTTCACTGCATGTATCAACAACTTGCTTTTCTATAGGAATATGTGAGAACTTATTTCTAGAAGTAAGATGCATTTAGAAAGCAGAGAAACTTTGTCAAAAATTAAATGGAAGTTAAGAAAATCTCAACTGAAGAAAGAAAACCATCTCAAGATGGAACAACTAAAAGAGAAGTTATGTTGGGCTGCTAAAACAAAACCACTCTATCACACGAAGTCACAGAATTATATGAATATATAATGGTGAAATCATGTAGATAAACTTCTATTTTCTCTATCATTACAAAAGTGTAAATTTGACTAAACTTACCTGGCAGCCTGAGAGTCCAGAGTCTCTGCTGTACAAGGAAAATGAGCCTCTTTCTGATGTTTTCCCTATAAAACCAAGAAAAGAACTTTGCATAAAAACTTCATTGATAGACAATCAATTCAGCTTAAAAACTATTCATTCTAATCTCAGTAAATACTTGACCATAAATACACTGAAAATACTGTCAAAAGAATAAAGAATTGACACCTCAATAGTGAACATTATAACTCACAGAGGACATTCACATATATTTACTTCAAAATGGACATTTTTATTTCTCTCAGAAATGAAAACAGTAGACTGAACATCAAAGCATGAGGTTCTATTATAAAGGTGTTGGCTGTGAGTCTCATGTATAGTTTGTGAATGAATGTGTATGTTCATGCACTCAACACATATAACTATTTGAATATATTGAAAAAGACAGGATTATATGATATATACCCTTTGAAATCTGCATTTTCATAAAATGTTATATTTGAGATAAACTGATGATAATAGTTCAGTGAATTTTTATTGCTGTCTCCTTGTAAACATAAAAGCACAGTTTATCTACTTCCCTGCTGAAAATTTTCCAATTTTGTGGGTTATGAATAAGCGTTCTTGCATGTCCTAATATGTAGTTTCTTCCAGATTGAACACGCGGCAGAAATGGCTGGCTACTGGTCACACTTAGTTTCAAAGGTATTCCTTATTTCTTGCTGTATTTTCTGACAGTATGCACTCTCCTTCAGAATTTCTTTTGGGACACAGACACAGTTCCAAAGTGAGCCAGCCAAGTATAGGAGCAGCCCTAGCAGTTCCTGAGAGACAATGGGCATCTCACAGCACTCACAACTGACAACAGCAATTTTTAAGTCTATTATGTACACATCATGTAAGTGTGTACATGTGCTTGTGCTTATGGTATATACGTGTATGCACCTCTATGTGTGTGAATTTTGGGAGTGTGTAAATGTCAGTGTCAGGTATCTTCTGCTCTCCAGCTTACTTTTCTGAGTCTCTTACTGAACATGGATATTTCTCATTTAGATAGGTTGGCTGGCCAATAAGACCCTGAGATCTTTCTGCCTCCTACTACAGCCCCTACTGGGATTACAGGCATGCTCAGCTTTTATGTGGGTGCACACAGACATCTTAACCACTGATCCATCTCTCCAGGCACTGTACTAATTTTTAATAGAACATTCATACTACATTTTTTCTTTAAAACATCTATTTTTATGGGTATGAATATTTTGCCTATATGTATGCCTATGTACTACATTAATAACTGGTGTTCACAGAGGCCAGAAGAGGGCACTGGATTCACAGGAACTGATGTTAACTGACAATTTTGAGACGTCACATGGCTGCTGGGTATCAAACCTGATCCTCTGTAATGACAGCCAGTGATCTTAATCTCTGGTCCATCTCTCCAGTACCTACTCATTTGTTTTTAATAACTGATGTATATTCAAGAAAACAAACTTGGAAACATAATAACTAAATACTTCATCACAATGACATAGTGCTTATGACTTCAGCAAAGATAACACAAGTTGACAAAGATGGGACTTTTACCTTGATAAGAATTTACCCAAATGATTTAAAGATTATGTGACCTTAACTATAATCACATGCCACTGAGTTTATCATCATATGGCTGAATAAAATATAAAATGATAATCTGATAATTTTAAAAGTTTACACACAGGTCAGATGTACAATGTAGTCAATGTTGGATAACTCTAAACCTACTATCTAATAACACTGTAGAAACACAAAAATCTGTAGCAGTAAGCTTAGCTATTACCAAAGTGTCAAGGATATTATTTCTGAGCCTTGTAGCCACTGGGACACAGTACATATTCTCTACCTTTCTTAGTCCTCCTTTAAAACAAACAAATAAATCTCTTCTTTTTTGAGACCAAGTTTTGCTACAGAGCTCAGGCCAACTTTCAGATCATGGCAATCCTCCTGGTTCAGTCTCCCAATCTTGCCTTGACCATAGGCATACATGACTCAAGTTTCATTCTTTCTGGGAGAAGTGTGTGTGGATAGGGTGGGAATGTCCTCTTTGTAGTCTTCTGGCTGTCCAAAAACTCAGATCTGCCTTCCTCTGCCACCTGAGATTAGAGGTGGGCACCATCACACCTGCTTGCAGAAAATGGTAATCATTTTCACTTCTTTTTTTGTTTTTTGAAAAAGTAAATTACTTTTATTTTTTGCTTTTAAAAAAATCTATTTTTAATTGATTTAAGTTTTACTGCATTATGAGAAAAGATAGTTTCAATTTATCTGAGTCTGTTAATATTTAAAAAAAATATTTTAAGTAAATAAAATTACATCACATTCTTCTTTCCGTTTTGTACTCCAACTCCTCGCAGAGACCCCCCCTTCAATACCTGCCATCCCTTTCATTTTTTTCTTATTTTGTCATATTCTTTAAAATGTCATATTCTCAAAATTTATGAAATACTGTAACAATAATATTATAGAAGTTGTTTGAGCTGGGCAGTGGTGGCATACTCCTTTAATCCCAGCACTTGGGAGGCAGAGGCAGGCGGATTTCTGAGTTGAAGGCCAGCCTGGTCTATAGAGTGAGTTCCAGGACAGCCAGGGCTACACAGAGAAACCTTGTCTCGAAAAAAACAAAAACAAACAAAAAAGTTTGTTTGATATAAAGACAATCAACTGAACAGTCTTATGAAGATGCTTGTCTTCAGCAATAATGAAAATACATGTTTTTCTCAATATAAATTTTAAATAACTCCAAACATATATTAACTGTATATTTTAAAATAATACATTACTACTAGTTTTTTTAATAAACATAAAGTCTTTTTTGTTTGTTTGTTTGTTTTGTTTTTAGTAGAACTTAAAATCTTGGCTACTACTGTGGTACAAACCCAAAATAAGAACAATTTTTAGACATTGGAGTTCATTGTAATAAGGCTGTATGTACTTCAATGACCCTCAAATCACCAAAGGATTTAACCTCCATAGTAGCTAAGCTGAGAGCTGACAGTTCTGCCGTGCCAAGGAATGAATTGTAGGCATGATTTTTGATTCTCAGTCCACAGGGAACAGGTTATATTCATTTAAGAAATGGTGTGTGTATTAAGATGGTCTATCCATAAAGTCATTCACTAACTGTTTCAATGAACAATGGTTCTGCTTAGAGGGTGGCACAGACATTCGGTGAGGGTAAGAATCTGGTTCATTGGCTGTGATAATTTGGAAAAGTATTCATCTCAGAGAAAGAGTAACAACAAGCAAAACATTCAGTCTCACTCTTTGTTGTTCTCTCACAAGCCACCTCCCATAATTGTCAATGTTTCTTTTGGTTATATAAATAATTTTGAAATATGTAAGCTGTTCTGAAAACCATAGTACAGTGTAAAAACATGAAACAAACAATACTACTAATAGAGAGGCTGAGAGAGGAGAAGCATGATTTCAAGACCATTATGTGGTACACAGCAAGACACTGATGTACAAACAAGCTGAAGTGTATATAGATTGTACAATATTGGGCCTATTTCTCCAATTACCAAGTTAGAGAGACCACTGGGTGACAGCCAACATTTTTAATTCCTCATATTTTTAAATTTGATTGATTAGGATATATTGGTAATATTTTCATATTAAGAGATATTAAGAAAAAGTAATTGTTACTTCCTGTTATTTTTGTTGTAAGAGGTGGAATTAGGTTTGTGTGGGTTTGTTGAAAGATTACGTTCTTGCTTCAATAGGGTGTAGTTTTGCTCCTTATGTTGGTGTTTCCCATCTATTATCCTTTGTATGGCTGGATTTGTAGAAGGATATTGTGTAAATTTGGTTTTGTCGTGGAATATCTTGTTTTCTCCATCTATGGTAATTGAGAGTTTTGCTGGGTATAGTAGCCTGGGCTGGCATTTGTGTTCTCTTAAGGTCTGTATGACATCTGCTCAGGAACTTATAGCTTTTATAGTCTCGAGTGAGAAGTCTGGTGTAATTCTAATAGGCCTGCCTTTATATGTTACTTAACCTTTTTTCTTTACTGCTTTTAAAATTCTTTCTTTGTTTAGCACATTTGGTGTTTTTATTATTATGTGATGGGAGGAATTTCTTTTCTGGTCCAGTCTATTTGGAGTTCTGTAGGCTTCTTGTATGTTCATGGACATCTCTTTCTTTAGGTTAGGGAAGTTTTCTTCTATAATTTTGTTGAAGATATTTACTGGCCCCATTACCTTGGGAGTCTTCACTCTCTTCTATACCTATTAGCCTTAGGTTTGGTCTTCTCATTGTGTCCTGAACTTCACAGACCTTTTGGGTTAGAAGCTTTTTTGTTTTCTCTGACTGTTGTGTCAATGTTTTCTATGGTATCTTCTGCACCCGAGATTCTCTCTTCTATCCCTTGTATTCTGTTGGTGATGCTTGCATCTATGACTCCTGATTTCTTTCCTAGGTTTTCTATCTCCAGAGTTGTGTCCCTTTGTGATTTCTTTATTGTTTCTATTTCCATTTTTAGATCCTGGATGGTTTTGTTCATTTTCTTGGCCTGTTTGATTTTGTTTTCCTGTAGTTCTTTAAGGGATTTTTGTGTTTCCTCTTGAAGGGCTTCTGGCTGTTTACCTGTGTTCTTCTGTATTTCTTTGAGGGAATTATTTATGTCCTTCTTAAAGTCCTTTATCATCATCATCATGAAAAGTGATTTTAGATATGAATCTTGCTTTTCTGGTGTGCTGGTGTATCCAGGACTTGCTATGGTGGGAGAATTGGGTTCTGATGATGCCAGGTAACCTTGGTTTCTGTTGCTTATATTCTTATGCTTGCCTCCTGCCATTTGGTTACCTCTAGTGCTACCTGCTTTGGCTAAATCTGACTGGGTCCTGTCCTTCCTGTGATCCTGGTTGTGTCAGAACTCCTCAGAGTCAAGCTGTCTCTGTGATCCTGTGATTCTGTGATCCCGGGATCCTGGGCTTGTTAGAGCGCCTGGAAGTAGAGCTTCCTCTGGGTATTACTGGACTCACTACAGAGTTTGCTCCCAAGGTCTGCTCAGGGTACTGGCCCAGACAGTCTGGAAGGAACTCAAGGAACCTGTACTACTCAACTGGTGGAGTTCCTGAGTGCCTGGATCCCACTGGTCCCAGTTACTCCCAATGTTGTGTCCTCCTCATCTCTGATTCTATAATTCTGGGAGTTTTAGAGCACATGGGCGTGGAGCTTCCTCTGAGTGTTGTGGGGCTGGCTATAGAGTTTGCACCCAAGGTCTGCTCAGGGCACAAGCCCAGATAGACTGGAAGGGACTGGTGCCACTAGACTCTCATTTTCACTTTCAATGTTCAGCTACGGTTGTATGCTGCTCTGTAGAGAGGCAGGTATTGTAGGGGACAGGCATCAGGGGAGGGGGAGGGGTTCAAATGAGGTGTGAGAGTGGCCTGAGAGGACACAGGGACGGACACCTGGAGCTGCAGACTCCCACCAGAATGTGGAGATGAAACATAGGGGTGGTACATTGGAGTAGGTAGTTTGAGAACAATGTAGCCATTGGGCAAATGACACTTCAACAAATGCGATCTTGTAAATTTAATTTGTACTCTTGCCCAACACAAAGTTCTAGAATCTTTAACCAGGTTCTCATTGAGATCTTAATTAATGTTGTCCTACCGTCTAAGAACAAGGTCTTAAGGATAAAAGGGAAATAATTTTGATACTATTAATTACTAAGGTAAGTCAATGAAACACACAAGTAAAATGCAAGACTAGAACTAGACAGGGAGTATCCAGCAGGTCCTGGAAAATCTGATGTGCTAAGAACAAAATAGTCAGGGATTCCCATTTCTTAAAGTATAGAAAGTTGAATTTGGTTTCTTTTTTCTGTCCTACTTTTTTTTTTTTAAAGAAAGTAATCACATAGCTTATTCAACATTAAAGATAAACAAGATGATTAACAAACCAGGACTTTAGAGGCTGTCTAGTCCAAATGTCTCACCAAAAGAGGATGACCATTGGTGATTTTCTATTTTCTATCTTCCAAATCATAAGAACACTGTTGAAGTCAAATTGTAGCAAGCAACGAATCTGAAATCCAAATAAAAATTTGGGTATCTGTCTATAGAGTCCTGGATGGAGTGTAGAATCTGTGTTTCAAGATTTACAGAGCTATGGTATAACATGGGATCAGAGGTAGGGCTGGTTTCCTAGAAGAGAACCCTCTTCTAGTGGATAGAAGTAAAGACTTAGAAAGCATGGAAAATAGAATTTCTACTGGTAAAATAAGGCACTCTGTGCAGAAATCTGTAAAGGTTTGAGATGAGCTTATTACTAACAAGCTAAGTAAAAGGATTAGCTCACTGTGAACAAATTTATTAATAAAGTAGACATTTTTAGAAACAAAATACTACTGCAGAGACAACTGAATTCCAGGGTATCTATTTGTCTTATATTGCCATTTACTTATTGACAGAGTTTTCATATACTCCAGATCAAGACTGTCTATAATAGTTAGCTTTATATTACTATAAGGCTCTATCAAAGACAACTAAGTTATAGACAGGAAAGATTTATTCATTCACGCTTATGGTCTGAAGTTCAAAGGCATGGTCTCCACATCAACTTAGTACTGCTGAGTTCTCCAATCCACTCAGCTCTATCACATCCTATATAAGGCATGTGTAGATTTGGAAAAGCTTATATTACAAAGAGGGAGGGAGAGAGGGAGGGAGGGAGAAAGGGAGAGAAGGAGAGAGGGAGGAAGCCATAAGTCCTAACCTCCCATCTCCCTTAAGGCTTCATAGTACTCACTTCTCAGTGTGTTCTCTTCAAAAGCACTCTTCTACTTCTCAACTCTCCTCTCAACATCTCAGGACTACAATAGGCTTGGTGGTCAAGGAGGCAGCCCTTGCTGACTAGCTACTCTGGACCCAAAAATACGACAGGTGTTTTACTTACATTGCAAAGCATCACTGCTGACACTATTTTTCCTACTAGAAATCCTGATACCAAGAGGTGATCAAAAAAGCAGCTGATGGTATCTGTGAGATGTGTCAGAAAACTTTCCTCCTGTCCATTTCCATCTTCGTGCTGGAAAAGTCCACTCTATCACACCTTCATGGTGTGTGCTCTCTTACTACTAGCTGAAAAAAACATGCTTGTGAGGAAAGAGCCAACAACAACATTAGGTTGCCCAGCTTATGCATTTCTGCAACTCCTGAATTCTTGGAATTTTCTAGCCAATTAATTACTAATTACAGCAACTATTCCAGAAACAATTCCTGAGCACAGACACAAACTACAGACTTTCCTTGTTTGTATTGTAAAAGCCAGTTATGATTTCTCTTCATTTTTATAAGCTGTACTAATTTGCAACCACAAATTTCAATTCACCACTTCATAAATCCTTCCATGTCCTACAAGCAGTCAAAGCTTAAACACACATAGACACACAAAGACAAAGACACACACATACAAATACACAAAACCCAGTATAAACCTAGATATCAACAGAAAAAAAAAGAATGAGTATTTAAAAAAATATTACTTCTATCAACATTATTGTATTCAAACTTAAAGCATCTTAATGCATAAATTATGTGTTTTTCCTATATTTGCTTTTCAGAGAAACAATATAGAATCTTGATAGTCAAATCTAAACATTTGGAGATAAATCTAAATTGATGAGGGTCTTCTGCACAAACCACCCCTTCCTCCTTGGGTACATGTAAAAGTCATTTGCCAAACGCTTGTGGATGGCCAGCCTACTCCACCACTCCTATGGATGAAATCTATTGTCAATTCCATGTAATATAACTCTTATTTACCATCTGAAGAAACATAAGGTACTGTCTTACAAAACAAGCTACAATGCATCTGGGTATAACTGATCAAAACAAAGCAGACATTCTTTTGGCAGTACTAGAGATTCAACTCCTATCAGTGAGCCATACACCTGGCCTGAGACTTGGGAAATCTGATTATTAAATTAGTCTCTTGACTCTTGCTTCTCTTTTAAGTTAACTAGGCAAGATACAAGTCATTTACCATTAATGCCTTCATTCACTCTGTTAGGAAAATCACTTCAGTAACAGGAACCTCACACAGGCCTGCTCAGTTTAATTAACATTTATAAAGTACTTGGAAATTCTTGTCTGAAAGACCCAAAGTCAACACTACCTACCATCATAGGCCTCATCTGGGTAGCAATTTGCTTAGTCTTGTAGAAAAGAGGGGCTTTCACTCTAACAGTCTCTTTTTTAAAATGAGGGTGTGTTGCCTGTCTGTGGGCTGCCTTGAATGTCCTCAATGGGAGAGAAAGCACTTAGCCTCCCAGAGATTGGAATTGTGGGGCAAGGGAGATACTCCCCCTGGGGGTGTGTGTGTGTGCAGCATACCACTCAGAGGAAAAGGGGGATGGAGGAAGGATTGTGGAATGGGGTGACCAGGAACTGGTCAGTGAGCAGGATGTAAAGTGATTAATTTTTAAAAATTAAATAAAAAATATTTCTTAAAAGTTTTTT
>JADRCD010178309.1:0-37030 GCA_019843815.1 Montemys delectorum
AGGAAAATCAATGTAAGTTGTGACAGTCATGACAGATCTGTGTTTTTAGTTCAGATCACCCTGTGTACTAAGCATTGGAAAATACAGTTGAAGTGTACCTTGCTTCTATTTCTCCCACAGAGCAATGCTGGATCTCTAAGAGGCAAAGATGACATGGTGGGTGGGGCAAGAAAGTGAATAGAATCATTGATTGAAAATGACATATCGCTAACATTAGAAGGATGCCTTGTGAGCCTTTGAAAAAGGCTTTGGAGTCACATTGAGAATGAGGCTGCCCTGAGCCTTGTTTCTCTGTGGAAGCCTGGGCAGGGGCAGTGAGGGCCAATGATTAAAGGTTGAACATGGCACTGCTCTTTCTTCCCCAGACATTGGAAAGTGTAGATGTCCACTGTTTTGGTCACTTACTCTATGAAATGACTTATGGACGACCGCCAGACTCCGTGCCTGTGGACTCCTTTCCTCCTGCATCATCCATGGCTGTGGGTCAGTACAGGGCTTGGGAGTGGGGTTTGCTGGGACCTGGTAGTCTGCAAAGCTACTTAAGCTCTTGCCAAACTTCAAGAAAGATGGAGAGCAAGTTGTCATCCTCCCCAGCCAGAGCAGTGAACATTTGGATGACTTGTCTGTTTGTTCATCTGTCTGAAGCTTCTGGAGAAACCGCTGTAAACTGCACTATAATTCTGAGAGCAGGAGAAAGTAGAGAACTGTGGCCAGCTTGGGTTTTAATCAGAAGCCAAAGTGAAGGTCAGGCAACTTGAAGCCAAACTTGAGGAGCCAGGCAAGTGTCAGAGTCCCATCCAAGCAGGAGTGGAAGCCGAAAGGAGCTTGAGAGCCATGGCTGGAGGCCTGGAAGATAAGGGCCCAGCCTGCCCAGCCAGGCCTCCAGATTCTCAGGCAGGTGGTTCAAGGAGCTGTTACAGCCTTACCCAAGGAGACTAAGGAGTACGGAAGGACAGGTGAGGCATAAGGACCGGTGCAAACTCATCTCAGACCATCCCACCCTTGAATGGCTAGCCCAGAGCTCTAAGGCTGGAAGAAAGAGAGCCCAAGGTAGCTTTTGGGACACTGTTTGGAATATGCAATCACTCTGTCAACCTTCACTATGCCAAATGAGGCAATTCAAGAGAACAGATATGGGCCTGGTGTAGTGCTGCACACCTTTATTCCCAGCTCCTAGGAGACAGAGAGAGGCATGCAGATCTCTGTGAGTTTGAGGTCAGCCTTGTCTACAGAGTGAGTTCCAGGACAGCCAGAGCTGTTACACAGAGAAACTCTGTTTGAAAAAACCCAAAGCAAGAGAGGAAACGGAAAAAACACCCTGAGACTGTTTGCTGCCGAGTTTGAACAGCTGAAACTAAATAGTAACCTGTGGATATGAGAGTCTGGTTGCTCGTTTTATAGCATTAAGGTGTGGATGACAAGGTGTCAGCAATTGGCACTTTGGTTTCCATTAAAAGCAAGCAAGTGTTAAAATCAGGTTCTGAATTTTGCTTTTAGGTACTGTTTACTTCTCTCTAAAGAGAACAGTTGTATGGACACTATCTTGATGCCTTCCTCCATTTCTCCTTGGAGTAGACTTAGCTGTGGTGTCGGCATGTGGTTTCTGAGGCATTTCTTTTAGTCATTGATAATGGCAGTGTTTCCCATCCCCCCACGTATGCCATCTGTCTGTATGTGAAGAGTTTTGACACTGTCCTGATCAGCCTGCAGACAGTTGTTGCAAAGAGATGTCAAACTTTTCTTCACCAAGTAGATCTGCAAGAGTTCTGTGGAACTAAAATGTGTATCTGTTCATTTCAAGTGGCCGTGTTGGAGTCTACGCTGTCTTGTGAAGCCTGTAAAAATGGCATGCCTACCGTCTCCCGGCTCTTACAGATGCCGTAAGTCAATCATATGCATTGGTTGTAATCTTGATAACTGTGCTGAACCTTGGACCACTGGTGCTCAGAGCCCAGTGCCATGGTAAAGACTCGATTTGGTCCCTGCAGAGTTGAAGTGACCAGCTTGCTGTCGTCACTTACAGCATGATACCATGACCCTTTCCTTGTGACCGCTCTGCTTAGTCCAGTTGTTGTCCTGGAAATCCAGTGTCCTTTCCACATGTCCCATCACCATTAACACTTGTGTGTGTTTGTTGAACTCCTGATTTAGGAAATACAGTAGGAGGGCCCTCCCTATCCCCTCTCTCTGCTGGTCCTGTTCGAACTACCAGCTAACCCCCAGCTATGTGTAGTGGGTGCCCATCAGGCCTTGGCAGGCCTGCCCTCTACAAGAAAGTAGTGTGTTCTTGGGCTCCTGTGCTTTTTTTGTTTGTTTGTTTATTTCATCTCTGAGCACTAGCTATGAAATAGCTAGTGTGTACCAAACCTTGTGCCAAGGGTTTTGTACTCAAAAGACCTCTTCTGTCAGCACAGTTGTAAGGAGCTGAGTGTACAAGGCCTCCTTAGGGCCTCTCCTTAGGTGTTGTTCCTTCACACAGAGGTTCAGGTGCTGTAACTGAAGTCACACAAGCCTGTGAATGGATCTCAGCTTCATTCTTCTTCTGAGTGTGTTGAGAGGTTTCCCTAGCCCTGCTTTGTCTGCACCAGCTTGTTGTATAGCAGAGGCATTCAGGAAGTAACAGCAGCAAACAAGGTCGGGGACAAAGTGCAGCCAGAGACTAGAACTAACTACAGGGCCCTCATTCCTTCCTCCTGTCTGGTTAGAGATGGCCTGCTATAGGCCAGGCACTTTTTTCCCTCTGGGGAAGCTGATGATCAGAAGAAACAAGCCCTTGTCCATGGATGTGACACTGAAGCATCTGTTTCCAAACCAACAGCCACTAATAACAGTATACATATGAGAAAATAGATCTACTTTAAAACCTACAACATTTGCCACAAACTCCTGGGGTCAGAGAGCACTCGGTCAGGGAGCAATGGGTAAGGCTGCGTGCTTCAGTGTGCACTTGCATCGTCTCCCCTGGGCACTGTGCTTGTTCCCAGTCTCGGTATCAAGACAGGTATTCTGTCTTCCCCAGAACATTCCACCCCATGGGCTTCTGCTTTGAAGAGGTGTGTCTTGTGTTTAGTGAAAATCTGGAAGTCAGACGATGAATGGCAGGGGAGGGCCAGGATTCGAGAAGGATGCTGAAAAGGGTGTTTGTCATTTCTCTGTGGGGTGAACTTCTGTCTGTCTCAGCAGAATCTCACATTAAGAGCACTAAGCCACTTGGGCAGTATCCAGGCAGCCCTTTCAACCACAGCAGTCCAGAGTTCCTCCTGCTGTTGTTTCTAGTAACATACCTTGAAGAAAGAATTGATGCACACCAGAAACTGCTGTTTTAGAGTGAAGTATGTCTTAGATTCCAATCAGGCCAATTCAAGATGTACTAAGTTCTAGAAAAAAACCGCCTTTTCCGAGGCAAGAAAACAAATACTTCTGTTTAGAAACATCTGTTAAATATATCTGCAACATTTTGCAAACTTGTATTTACCAGCTTTTTAAAAAAATAGTATATGGCCCATAGTGTCAAGTATAATTGACCTGGTCCCTTCCTAAAAACAGCTCTGAGGGCACCGAGTGACTTGCAAGCCCCTTTGCCTTTGCTGACAGACTTGGAGTGGTGGCTCCGGCGGGTGGGCTTGGGCTGAGAGCTTGTAAGCTGCTCTGACCTGCTCTGAGGGTATCCAATACTGAGGTAAACTCAAGGCCTTATGCCTTTGTTTCTTTTCTTATAGATTATTCAGTGATGTTTTACTAACAACTTCTGAAAAGCCACAGTTTAAGGTAAAGCAAATTATATAATTTTTGGGTTTATGACATAAGTAAGTTGACTTTGAAAAATAATTTTTTCAAAAACAAAAAGATTGATAAATGAAAAATTAGGAAGCATCCAAACATCCTATAGCTAGTTACTATTTTTGACCATTTATAATGCATGAGATTGTTTTATTGTTTTGTGTGTGTGTGTGTGTGTGTGTGTGTGTGTGTGTGTGTGTTTTCCTTTCAAGACAGAATTTCTCTGTGTAGCCTTTGCCTGCCCTAAAAGTTGTTCTGTAGACCAGGCTGACTTCAAACTCAGAGATCCACTTGCCTCTGCCTCCAAGTGCTGGGATTAAGGTGTGCACCACAACTTCCTGGCTTTTTTAAAAAACAGATTTGGATAGCCTTGAACTTGCAGCAGTCCTCTGGTGTCTGCCTTCCCAATGCTGGGGTTATAGGCATGCATCACTATGTCTAGCTATAGTGCATATATTTAAAACATTTTTATCTAATAAAAGTGAAGTGTATAAATGTATTGTCATAATATGGAAAGTAATTATTATTTAGGCCAATATCAATAAAATAGTGGGATCTGGAAGTCAGAATATAAACCCAAATATCTGTATCTAAAGAAAAATTTGAAAGGAAGTGTTAGAAGAAGCAATATGGAGTGATGATCTTGGGCTTTGGAACTTAAAGGCCAAAGTTAGGCCTTGCACTGCTCTGTGGCTGCTAGTAGCCATTTGCTATTTGGGGCCACGTTGCCCTCTGCAGTGGTTGGCCTAGGCACTGAAGCCTCTCCTTGGATGCAGTAAACCTCCCACCTCCTCAGCTGCTTTTCAGTTGCTGGTTGTTTTGTTTTAGGGATCTCCATACTGGTTTCCACATGACTGTATCATCTTGCATTCCTACTCAGTACACAAGGGTTCCAATTTCTCTACATTCCTGCCAAGACTTGTATTTTACCTGCATATATGTCTATGTACTACACAAATGCCTGGTGCCTGCAGAGGCCAGAAGAGAGTATTAGATCCCCTGGAACTATAGGTACAGATCATGACCTGGTACACATCCTGAGCTGCCATGAGGCTTCTGGGAACCAAACCCAGATTCTAGAAAAACAGTAGTAGGTGTTCTTATCCACCAAACCTTCTCTGAAGCCCAAATATTTGTAATTCTTTATTATTATTCTTGTCTGTCTGTTTGCAACAGGGTCTCACTATAACTTAAGTTGGCCCAAAACTTGCTTTATAGCCCAGACTAGCATGGAACTCAAATTTTCCTACCTTGACTTCTTGAGTGCTGGGATTAAAGGCTTGAGCTACCATGCCAAACTTATTTTGTTTTTGTGACAGTGGCCATCATAATGGCTATGAAGAGATATGATATCTAATGCGTGGTTTTGATTTGTATTTATTCAGTGTTGAACTTCTTTTTAACCGATGAAAGCACCATTTGATAAGGCAGGGTTTTTTTTGTTGTTGTTGTTGTTGTTGTTGTTATCATTTGTTTATTTTCTTTGAAGAAATTTCTATTAGAGCCCTTTTCCCATTTTTAAGTAGGGTTACTTATTTTTGTTGTTCATTTATATAAGTTCCTCTATATCTGTGATATCAAGTCCTTATAAGTATTGAAGTATTTTAAATTTCATTGTGAGCAGTGTCCTTTGTTGAACAAAGTTTTAATTTTAACTAGTCCAAGTTATTTGTTGTTTTCTTTCATTACCTATGTTCTTGGTGTTGTATCCAAGAAGCCATCTCCAGCTGGGTAGGATGGTACATGCCTGTAACCCCTGAGGCCAGAGGCTCATTAGTTCAAGGCCAAGCTGGGCTACATTAAAGTGACAGGCAGAGCCTTACAGTAATACTCCACCCTAGCAGAGAACCAGAACTGGTGGTGGCAAACTCAGCAGCCAAGGAAGCTGCAGGGAGAGGGTCATAGGTGCTCGCAGGGCCCATCTGTTCAGCTCGGAGATGCTGTCCTCCAAACAGAATCAGCAGACAGACAGACAGACAGACAGACAGTCCAGGCCCACGAGGGGCCTTCCTGAGCTTTAGGTGTTACTTTAGGTCTTGCACCCATGCTGAATTAATTTTCAAATATGACTTAAGATAATGATTTAATCTGACTACTTTTTATGTAGGTACTTGACTTTTACTAACACTCTTTTGAAGCTATTGTTCTTTCTTAGTTGTGTATGTGGAAGGCCATTTGTCCGTGTACAAGGGGGCATGTTTCTGGGATCTCTCATTCTGGTCTATTAGCTGTATAGTAAATAATTGGTTTTGAAATGATGTTTTGTGAGATCATGTAATAATAGGTATTGATGCTGTGTTTGATCTTTGAGACTGCTTTGGCAATTCTGGAACCCTTGAATTACTTGAAACATAGTGTGTTTATGCTTTAAGTTTATGCATCTGTTGCTTGAAAGTGCTGGCAAGGTGAGTGTAGCTGGTGTACATGGAGTGTGGCTTTAACTGGCTTTGCTCTAGAGGACCACCCATTTGATGGTGATTGTTGCAGCATGTGTTGAGAACTCAGGAAACTCCAACAACTTCACTCAGTAGCTCATGTGCTACTTCTCCTTTTCCTTTCAGATTCCCACAAAATTAAAAGAGGCATTGAGAATTGCCAAGGAATGTATAGAGAAGAGACTCACAGAGGAACAGAAGCAGGTCAGCCAGCAGTTGTCCCTGTCATCATTCGGTGACCCATTCACAGTGATTGGCTTTGGACGTTCACCCCATACAGATTCCGTGCATACTTGCTCTTAACCAGAGTTTGGGCTAAGCGCTGTGACACAGAACAGTATCTCACAGTCCCACCCTCAGTCTGCTCAGTCTGTGTAGAACAAGCACATGCACTGGCGTGATCATCCTTCATGATCAGGGCTTGCTGGTGGGGTGGTTGGCAGCACTCATGGGTCACATTCTTCTGTAAAGATTTACGGCAGGAAGGAATTGGGAAAGTGAGAGGGATCATCCTCACTCAGCATGCCCTTCTTCCAGAGAGCCAGACCTGAGCCACAAGCTGGCCAAGAAAGACCTTGTTTATCCTAACAGCTTAATGTGGTCAAACACATAGAAGTCTCATTAGGAAACTGCTTTAGGTAGACTTTGTTTATACTTGTTGGGGATTGTGGTCTCTTAAAGATTCACCAGCATCGAAGACTAACGAGAGCTCAGTCACACCATGGGTCTGAAGAAGAAAGGAAAAGGAGAAAGATCTTAGCTCGAAAGGTAATCCTGTTGTCCCTGTGTTCTCTTTTAAATCCTTGACTGCACCTGAAGAACATTCTAAGGCTAATGGTGGACACTTACTGACACAATTTTGTCTTGAAAGCTAAAAGCATTTCCAGATGACTGGTTTGGAACTTAACACACACATACACTAACTCCCACCAGTTGGGTCCTGCAGCCTGTCCTCCAGTCTGCCCTACTCCTATTTAGTAGACGATTATGTTTTTAGTGGAGTGTTGCACATGCACATGCACACACATCAGTAGCATATAGTTTGCTGGCTTGCTAGGCCCATTTTATGGCAGGAAGAAATTGGAGGAAATGGTCAATGTGTAGTTAAGTCAGCATTCTTGGTTTTGTTTTCTCCTTTGGCTTGTGGCTTCTCTGCATTAGGTTGTAAAGCTAAATATACCATTCTTCATAGTTGGTTAAACTGTATGTCTGGAATTTTTTTAAACTCTCAGCTCAGTATGCTTTTTCTTTGCTTACCACCCACCCTTCTTTTATTTTTAAAGAAGTCAAAACGATCTGCTATTGAAAACAGTGAAGAGCAGCCAGTGAAGCACAGCAATTCCAATAACTCAGGTAACTGGTTAGATGTTGTCTTGGGGCCCATCCAGAGGTGCAGTCCAGGACTCTGTAGGTGGTATGGAGATTTGATTTAGCAGTACAGTAATGAGAGCAGAGATTAGAAAAGCTCCGTCCCTGTGAAGAATTGTGACAACACTCATATTATTCCCACCTCTCTACCGATGGCTAGACTCCATCGGTCAAAGTCAGGAGCGTTTGACATGGAACAAAATCAGGCTCTTCTATGTACATGGAAATTAGTCTAAATCTTGCCCACTGCTCTAGAATCCATGTGGTTGAAGGATGTGTTCCCTCAGTGGATTGAGGAATAGACTCTGTGGTGGGGTGGGGCAGAAGGTTGGGTTTGTGTGGGGGTGTGTCAGAGTACCTCTTTTGAGTCATTCTCTTAGTCACAGTCAGGAGCCTGATGTATATTCAACTTTGGACCAGATTGAGGGTCAGACTGAGTGATCTGTTTATAAATCTGTGAAGTACAGTTCATAGTGGAAAAGGGAGGTTTCAGTAACCCAGGCAGCATGACAGGCGGATGGGAAGGGGAGATTAAAGTTAAGCTGATTATACTTTAAAGAAATAAAGGACCCATCAGAAAAGGAGGAGCTAAATATATGCAAAGAAGAGGGTGATGGAGAAGCTAGAGGGCCAAAGGTGAGCATTGAAAGCCCCACTGTCTGTGTCAGGAGTGGCGGAAGCCCATTCATCTCTTCAACACCAGAGCGTTCAACACTGGAGCAAGGAAGGACAGGTGAAAAGGCAGACGTCTTTAAATGTGGAAGGGCTGGACACAGCAGTGTATGCATGCAGTCCCAACTACTCAAGGCTGAGGCAGATAAGCCTGGACACTGTAGTGAGACTGGGTGGGCGGGTGGGTGGGTGGTGGATGGATGGATGGATGGATGATTGGATGAATCAATCATAGGTCACACCTCATTTTCCTTGGTCAATTCAGATGTTTGCCTACACTAGAGGAGATACTGAGCAGTACACAGGCAAATTGAGCTGTAGCTTGAAGGCTAGACTCTGTGAAGCTGGAGAATACAGGAGTTATAGGTAGTACTGGAGATTGGAATGTGAGTCCTAAAACTCTGGAATAAGACGAGAATGATGACACTATCACAGAACCTAGGTTTGAGTTAGGCACAGTGATGGGGAGGAGAGGAGGTCCCAGTGAGGACCAACATATGCTTGGGGAATGGAAGCTACTGTGACTGGCATATAACTTCATATTTGGAAATCCATTTGCTTCATAGTTTCTAGGATGAGCAGGAGCTAGTCAGTGTCATTGGTACGGGAGATGCAGTCTCCAACCAGCACATCTATACACTAGTGACTCTGTTTAAGCAGCTAGTTCTATGTGAAGCAGAGAAGGCCTTCTATGCTCTTTCCCTTCCCACGATTATGCCTGCCTGCTCTCTTCCACATGCAGCAGGAGGGGTCACTAAAGAAAACCAGGAGTGGGATGGAGATGTAGCTTAGTTGGTAGAATGCTCACCCGGCATGCACAAGGCCCTGCTTTCATTCCTCTGATACAGTGAAGTGGCTATGGTGACATGTGCTTGCAGAGAGCACTTATGCCAACAGGAGGATCAGGATGTCAGGGTTATCTTCAGCTACGTAGCAAGTTTAAGCCAATCTAAGACACATGTAACCTATCTAAAAAAGACCAAAAATCCTACCCAAGATACCTCAGGAGTTTAGGAAAGCTAAGTACTGGTTATTGATAGAAATGCACAGATCAATTACCAACAGGTCTAGAATCACAAGTTCAGTTTTCTGTCTTTAAGATCTGTTAGTGATCAGCCCTCCTGTTGTAGGGAGCTGAGGAAGTACTGTGACAGCTGTGGTTTAGTTAGGACCCATCCCCAGTGTGTCCACAGGCACAGACACACCCTCTGAGTCATTAGTGAAGTAATGGTAGAGCCCTACTCTCAGAGCTGGTGGTGGCTGCTCAGTGCTGCATGACAACAGCCCTCCCTTGGTGCAGTTCAGGGGCCCAGGCTGTCCTTCCTGCTTCCACACAAGAGGCTTCTGCTGCAGGGCTAATCCTTGTTGTGCTGGGGGCATATTTTCTAGGGATTTTTCAAGCTGTGGGGATTTTGGGTTTTGCTTATGGTTTTTACCCTAAATGATGGTGTTTACTGAGTTTCATTAAGAAAAGTTCTAGAGGGGGCTAGGGAGATGGCTCAGTGGTCAAGAACACTGACTTTTCTTCTGGAGGTCCTGAGTTCAATTCCTAGCAACCACATGGTGGCTCACAACCATCTGTAATGAGATCTGACGCCCTCTTCTGGTGTCTCTGAAGACAGCTACAGTGTACTTACATATAATAATAAATGAACAAATCTTTAAGAAAAAGAAAGAAAGAAAAGAAAAGGTCTAGAAAATCCACAGACTTTGGCCTGAGCCTCTTTAACTGAGTGTACCTTCTGGTAAATTTGATCTTCAACAAATCATGCCTCTTCTCACTTTGGTCAGTTCAGATAAGGTGTCGGCTTATCCTAAGGAGATACTGAGTGGCACACAGGAGAACTGAGCTGGGTGTGCTCATGCACTGTCTGTAACTCCAGGGAAGATCAAGAGGTTGAGGCTAGTCTGGGCTACCTAATGAGACTCAAATGGTTGAATGAGTAAAGCCTAAGTGGGTGTAATGGCACACACCTTTGATCCCAGCACTTAGGAGCCAGAGGCAGGTGAACCTCTATGAGTTTGAAGTCTATATAGTGAGTTCCAGGACAGCTAGAGCTACACAGAAAGACTCTGTCTCAAAAAAAGTCAGATGTGGTAATGTATGCCAGTGGCCCCAATACTTGAAAGGCTGAGACACAATAATCCTTGAGAAGGCCACAGGGAAGGAATGGATAGAGGGAGGAATGGAAGGAGAAAGTGTGTGTGCAAATGCTTCAAGGTGCTCTTGGGTGAGACTTCCACAGGCTTGGGTCATTGGTCATTACCCAAGAATGGGATTGGTTCAGGAGAGGTACTGCAACCAGTGTATATGCTACCCTCTCCTCACTGATCAATCAGCCCGAGTGGCCTGATGAAGGAAGTACACCCTGCACTGGAGTGAAACCTGTCAACCACTAGTCTAATGCCTAATTTCTGTCCTTCATCACATGGTTCCACAAGTTCCACATGCTGGACTAATTACAGATTCTTCAACAACGCTGACTTTCTGCTCATGCCAAGTTTCAAATGTCTGCCTTGGGTCCGCATGAGGATTTCTCTGTTTTTCTTAGCAGGATCTGGGGCCAGCTCACCTCTCACATCCCCGTCATCTCCAACTCCACCTTCCACAGCAGGTTAGTAATGTGTGAGGTGATGTGCCTCTTCTCTTCCCCATCAAAGGGGAAGGTGGACTTACCTTGGTTCAAACATTTTAGGGGTTAAACCCCATCTGTCTTTTCCAGAGCGACATGCAAATCAAAACCTGTGTCATCTAGAGGCTGGGTTCCCAAGCTCAGCACTTGGGGGAAGGACTGCTTTTAGGACCCCTAGTCCTCTTTAGCATATGCTTTCTGTTTTCAGAAAAGCCTCTTGCAAGGTTCATTGGGTCAGAGTTTGTCTTAGGGCAGAACAAATAAACTGTTGTCCTGGCCTTTGTCCTACCACAGTTTACCCCTCCGGACTTCCTGCTGTGGGTTTGTCACTTCAGAGCCGATGAGATATCTAGCTCAGAGTAAAATATCCCTACCAACAAATTTCCTGATAACCATTTATTCTCTGTCCCATCCTCTTAAAGCACATAATTATCTGGATAGTCATCATTAACTTTTGTTCCACCTTGTGAACTAAATCAGATACTGTGATTTAGTATCTGTTTTTTGGAAAAAAACAAAAGCAAAAACTGACAAAGAAGTTGTCTTTTCGAGTACCTAAAAAACACCAGTTCTGGATACTATCTTATGTCTTTCCTTTTTGAACTAAGATCTTTTCTCAACCATTTGCAAACTAGTAAAAAAAAAAAAGGGGCAGCATTTTTGCTTCTCCTCCTTAGTGTCTAGGAAGCAGGCTCTTCCACTCAGCTCGTCGCTGTCCTTGGGAGAGCTCTTCAGCTGTTTGAAAAGGAAGGCTTTGGCAGGGTTGGTGTGAGCTAACAGTACATATACCTTGATGTTTATGGTATTGCCCAGGAACCCCCAAGAGTTTTAAAGTGGCTGCCTTTAAATGACTCTAGCCAAGCCTCCTGGAGGAAAAGAGTGAATGCAAGAGGGCTAGGTTTGATTGACTCTCTCCTTGTTTGCTAAGAGGACTTACTGTAGAATGTTCTAGGGAAGAGGCCAGTTTTATATAGCAAAATGCCAGGTCATGGAGATGATTCTCTTGTTCTGACTTTCTCAGCAGATTTTACAAGGAACTTCCAAATAGAACTGTCATGTGGAGATTAACTGTTTGGACTAACCAGACATTTCTGGAAATTGACTGTTTTCCTAGTTTGTGCCATTTTCCACATAACATGGTGTGCTTTCCTATCGTTTGTATGTGCTGTGGAAGTGGAGACGATGCTGAGGCTTATCCTTGGTTACCAGGGAGATGTCTGCTTAGTGTGCAGAGCACTTCACGGGGCGAGTGGTAGTTCCGGACAGCCTCTTCCCATTCTTATCTTTAGACGCCTTGCTTCATTCATAGTCTACGGACCCTTCTAGGGGGAACTTCTAGGGAGAGAGAGCATATAATAGCAACCTTACAGAAACTGAGGTAACTTTGAGAATGAGAGAAGAAAACTGGAATTTTTTGTAGCACCCAGTCAGTATGGGAAAGTTCCATCTAAGGACACTGGAGTGCAGTACTGTGAACTGAGGGGAACACATTTCGAAGCTCAAGCGCAGTGGCTGTCAGGAGAGGCTTCTGAGCCAGAATAACAACTCCTTTGTTCCTGTAATGACTTGGTTGACAAAATTACTGTCAGAATTATTCACCCCAATCCTTACTCTGACCTCTACTGGCTGTTTACTTGTGATGAATCTCAGAGCATTTGCCTGGTGACCTAGCGTTGCAGGTGCTAAGCCAGGTAAACACAGGAGGTCTGCTCACCTAACATGTATTCAAGATCCACTTACAGGCGGCCTGGGTTACAGACAGAGGCAGACAGGCTCCAGCTGATGCCCCATGCCTCACAAGTTCTAAATTGTCAGGCATAGCTCAAGCACACAAAAATTTCTCTAAGGCCTGCTAATATTTTTCCTCTAGCTGCTCCCATGATATAACTATGTTTATTGGCAGGCAGTGGTCACATATGCCTTTAATCCCATCCCTCAGGAAGTGGAGTCACTAGCAGACCTAACTGTGGGTAGCAGCGTTGTGGGACATAGAGGCTCGCTCTGCTTTCAGGGCTCCTCCTGGGCGAGGTGAGGGGCTAACTCTCAGCCTTGTAGGGCAGCTAGGTCAGGCCCTGCAGGAGGGACAGTGGCAGCTCACTATTGGCCAGTTGAGTTGAGCAGTGGGACTTCTAATAGCATCAGTTTTAAGTGATCATGATAACCAGACAGGGTGTTGTTTAGCTGCACTTAGGATTTGGCAGAAGTGGCAGACATATGTAACTGAAGAGATCTTAGTGTGAGCCTTGTCTAGCAACTGAGACCCTCTCTGAGGCTGCCTCCTTTGGGACTGTTGGAGATCAACGCTAAATTGTTGGGACTAATACTATTTCCCCAAGTCTGGTGGCAAATGCATTGGTGGAATAGCCCTGGATTTTTTGTTCTTATTTTCCTTTTTTTTTTTTTTTTTTTTTTTTTGTTTTTTGTTTTTCAGTGTGAAAAGTTTTGCAATACTTTTCTACTGTTCCATTACTCATAAAGGCAGCCAGCTTTAAAACTCCTTTATCTTTTTGTTTTGTTTTGTTTTGTTTTGTTTTTGTTTTTTCGACACAGGGTTTCTATGTATAGCCCTGGCTGTCCTGGAGCTCACTCTGTAGACCAGGCTAGCCTCGAACTCAGAAATCTGCCTTCCTCTGCCTCCCAATTGCTGGGATTAAAGGCGTGCGCCACCACCACCCAGCAAAATTCCTTTATCTTAATACACCTTATGCCATGTGTTACAAGGAGCATTCATTCTCTGTATTCATAGAGCTGAGTGTTTTTAAATGTCCCTCCCAGTTTGCACACATACAAATATTCATTGTCACCGTATTTGGAGGAACAGGAAACGGGGCTACTGCCTTTATTCCCTATTTTATGTGCATATGTGTGTGCATGCATGCATGCGTGAGCACATTTGTGTCTTGTGAGAATTCTGGTGAGGTCAGTAGAAGTTGTTGAACCCATGGAGTTGTTACAGGCAAGTAGTAGCCTTCTCATAAAAGTGCCAGAGTTGGAATTCAGGTACTCTGGAAGAGGAGCAAGCATTCATAATCTCTGAACTAACTCTCCAAGCCTTGTGGGGTGGGGATTAAGATGGGATCTCATGTAGCCCAGGTTGGCCTCAAACTCTATGCAATGGCTCTAGAAAAAGTAGGTTTGCAAAAGAGTTAAAGAAACTAAATAAACTTGAAACTCGGTTTTGATAATCACATCTAAGTGATGTGTATTCATTGTCTCATTTTTTATAGACATAGCCATCTTTTTTTTTTTAAGATTTACTTATTTTATGACAGCTACAGTGAGTACAGTGAGTACACTGTCTTCAGACACACTGAAAGAGGGCATCGGATGGTTGTGAGCCACCGTGTGGTCACTGGAATTGAACTCAGGACCTCTTAACCACTGAGCCATCTCTCCAGCCCCTCATGTCTCATCTAATCCTCAGATTTCTTCCTGTCCACTGAGAGTGGATTCCAGTTTAGCTCCATTTTAGAGAAAAACTAAGCCTCTAGTAGCATTGAGAACTTGACCAAAGTCACAGGTAATGCAGCTGCAGCAGCCAGGATTTGAGCTTGCTTCTGCCTCTGTTGGTTTACTTCACTCATTGAGCTCTTGCTTTTCTGGGAGTGTCCATGGCCTTTGTCTCAGTTAAATGCTACTCTACGGGATGGTGACTCTTCAAGCAGGGCCAGCGGCCAGTTGTGACCTTGAACAATTCAGCTCCCGTAGGACACTTATTTTACTTCAATTAATGTTTTCTGATAAACAAAATGCTAATTAATAGAGAAAATAAGTTCAAAATGGTGAAGGCATAGAAAAGGAATGAAGCTTTTAGCATGGCAGTCAAATACGTAATGACGAGTACTTTTCAGAGAAACTTTCTAGACAAATGCAAAAGCATAGCTCAGACCCTGTTGCAGGTTTCCTTTTTCTCTTCCGAGTAAAATCTCTCCAAACCATCATTATTTTTAATCTTCTCCAGACTCTCCACCTCTAGATGTCTGGAGTGGGAGGTTTGCAGATGTCTTCTTCTGTAGAGAGCTTTCTAAGAAGCTGGCTTTTGAAAGGATCCATGGGCCAATGAGGTGGCTCAATGTCGGTAAAAGTGCTTACTGCCAACCAAGCCTGACAACCAGAGTTCTATCCCTGGAACCCACATGGTAGGAGAGACCTGGCTTCTGCAAGTTGTTTGATGACCTCCACACTGTGCTGTGGCACTTGTACAACACACACACACACACACACACACACACACACACACACACCACCTTTGCCCTTTTGGTAAAGTACTGAGCTCCTTTTCTTAGCCTCTTGATAAGGCATCCTTGGTGATAAAATATGGAACAGATCACTGGGATCTGTTCTGCTGCACTCAGAAAACCTCTCTGTTCCTCAGAAGTGCATGTCATGCTTGCAAATAAAAGTAGCATCTGACTGGCTTAGAAAAGTGTGGAGAGCTGAGTGGTGGTGGCGGCGGCGCACTCCTTTAATCCCAGCACTTGGGAGGCAGAGGCAGGAGGATTTCTAAGTTCGAGGCCAGCCTGGTCTACAGAGTGAGTTCTAGGACAGCCAGGGCTACACAGAGAAACCCTGTCTCGAAAAAAACAAAACAAAAAAAAAGTGTGGAGAAAGTGACTTGTTCACTTTGTTTGTAGACCAAAGTATTTTGTGGTCACGTGTACCCCAGTTTTACAATGAAAATACTTAACATGTATTTCAGACTAACATTTTACTGTTACTATTTGATTAAATGACATTAGACTTTGAATAATAATGATAATAATAATAATAATTAATAATCTCTCCTCTCTCCTCTCTCTCTCCTCTTACTCTCTGTTGTCTTCAGTAGAGCATGCACCACTTTGAACGTGAATTTTCGGTAAAGTAAACTATGCTGACGTATCCACCTTTAAAGATGCTGTGTTTCTGTGTGTGAGATTGGACCCAGTGCATTTGTGTTACTGGTGAACAGAGCTAGAAGAACAGAGACCACTCCCTGTTGGGGGGCATTTCAGTGAAACACAACATCTTTAAAAAGCCCCCAAGTCACTTCATCTGTCTTCATTTCATTTCCTTCATGACCTTCTAAAACCTTCATCTTTCCCTCCAGTTTTAGTTTGGAAGTATGAGCCCTAATTGCATCAATGACATTGGAGTGCAATTTTGGAAACTGTTACTCTCATTGGTTCCCAGTCACTGGGGTAAAGAGCACGTGGTATTAGGCAGTTGAGTGTTGGCATAACTTCCTAGCTTTTCTAATTGATAAAAAAAAAAATTCTGACTCATGCTTGGGAATTATTGAGTAAGATGTAAGTTTCCTCATCTGCCTAAGGCCAAGGCAAAGGTGGCCCAAAAACCTGAGGACTGTTGTGTCCCTGTGTGACCGCTGTTTCTTCTGGGTCTGGTATGGTCTAGTAGTCAGCTGACCTACCCATCCTACAGAAACCTGGAGGAAACTACTACATTTGGCTCGGGACTAGGTGACTTGATGTCCTTTGCACAAAGGTGTTACATATGTGTCTGGTACAGCAACCCTCCAAAGATAAAAACTGCATAATTTTTCTTCGTGTACCAGAGTGCATCCTTTCTGGCCCTTAGCCACATTCTTAATGGATCTGGTGGAGGGGCTTCTGGGAAAGTTAGATTAGCTAGTATTGGGATTTTTGTCTAAGAGAACATGAGCTCGGGAACTCAGGACTGACCTGGTAGTCACTGTAGGTGTATTTCTAGGAGCATGCCTCATCCTAGTTGTGACCTCATATACCAATAGTCCAGCATGGAATTTGTTTGCTCTTTTCTCTTGTCTGTGATCTGGGATGAGTATAGGTGCAGAGAGTGCATGCATCAGGCACTTGTTTCAGGTTTTTCACGGGGTATGTTGTCAGCTTGTTCTGTCCCTTCCCTGTTTCCTTTCCTGACATTGCTAATGGTTCTATCCTATACTCACTAACCTTTAAAAGAAGCTAATAGACTCTTAAAATGGCCAAAGACAATGAATAGATGGAGCTTATGCTCAGAGGCAGCTCCCAGTGTGTTCCTGCCTCTTCCAGTTCTGCCCTTCTATTCCTTAGGGCCTCCCCTCAGCTTCCAGTATCTGGTTCTAGCCTTCCATGTCTTAGTGTATACACCAAGGCCTGCTGTAATTCTGACAGGCCTAATAAGGAAAAATGGGCTTCATGGGATATCAGGCCCTTTGGGACTGGTTGGTCCAGCTCCCTGTGAGCAGGAATCAGGTATTTACTCTCCTCCCACTGGACTGAACAGCTCCACTTCTCACACAGTCCCCTCTTGTGTTTGTTATAGAGGCACAGGCTGGCCCAGCTCCCTGTGAGCAGACATCAGGATGCTCATTCTTCCGTTCGTTATACAGGCATAGTACTTCGATGGTATACTGATATTGATACCTGAGGGGTTTGTTAAGTTACAGTTTCAGCCTTCACACAGAAAAATGAAGATCCATTTACTGAAACCACCCTAACTCCCAAACTTTGGTAGTGCATGTAAGGTTGTGAGGCCAGAGTCAAGGATTGGTTCTTTGTGAAGCCAAGTTGTGGTATGCTGAGACTACCACTCTCACCCATGAGTTCAAGACCCTGAGCCTGCCTGTAGCCTTCTTGAACGCTGGACTGGAGAGTGACCAGTCTCAGGATGGCCAGTATCAGGCATGCAATAGGTCCCAGTGCTGCTGCAGTCCATTCCTGTCTTCTTGAGCCTTAACCGTGCACTGGTTCTTCAGCCAGGAGGGGAAACCTTACAGCTCCTGGTCCACACTGACCCTGAATGTCATAATACATTCTACTACACCCTTTTCTGGCCATTAGGATAGTGCCTGGTGTGTTAGAAGCCATTCATCTCCACGTGGGCAAAGCTTCCTCTGGCAGCCTTGGTACTGCAGGGTGTCAGTCAAGAAACTCAGTTTCAAGAGCTTCAAGAGAAGCCTCCATCCCAGCAGTCTACTGGCTTTATCCAAATGCCTTAAGAAGAATGTCTTTGCCCTCATTCTACCTGGGCTTCTTAGGTTAACTTCCACTATAACCCTGACAGAGCTAGGAATGTCTTCCACAGTCCACCCTAGCATAAAAGCTGAGGGTCATTCATTGTTGAGTAAAACCAATATAAATTACATTTTGTTCATTTGTCTGTACTTAATCTTTATTTGTATTGCTTTATTATCATTAGTTGAGAATTCCATAATTCCAGAGCATGAGAATGTGTATTTGTGTAATTCTTTAATTTCAGCTGCCTTAGGTTGAGGTAAAGATATAAGGAAGGTAAGTGGTTTTTGTGAATCAAAAGATTCTAGCCATTGCTTGTCACACTTATTGAAAAGGAGCACTTACTTGAGTATTTTATTAGTGACATTGAACCATTCATTCTTCATCCACATTTAGTGGACAAAGTGTCTTGCCTGTTATTCCTGCAGCTCATAGCAGTGTGGGAACCACCCAGCAGACTACCTCCTGGAATGGCCAGGGAAGGATAGAGGACAGAGTCAATAACAGATATGTAGGGTTCATAACTGCCACACATTAAAATCTAGCACAGCAGTGATGGTTCTGGACACTACTTTGGAGTGGACAGTTTACTAAGCTAAAAAAACAAAACAAAACAAATAAAGTCAAATTGCTAAATAAAGGGGATTTCTAGAGGTCTCAGCAAATAAAGGTGCAGGCTCATAACTCTTGACAACATTTAAAAATTTACTATCTTGCAAGTATACATGTTCCTGGAAGCTGAGGGATGTTTTAGATACCCAGTTTCCCCTTGTCCAGGATCCTTGATGTTCCAGAAGACTGACACACACTTGATGTGACTCATTCTGTTCTTAAGTTAGCCTATGGTGAGAAGGAATAGTAAAGACTACTTCCGCCGGGCGGTGATGGCACGCCTTTCAGCACTTGGGAGGCAGATTTCTGAGTTCAAGGCCAGCCTGGTCTATAGAGTGAGTTCCAGGACAGCCAGGGCTACACAGAGAAACCCTGTCTTGAAAAACCAAAAACCAAACCAAAACAAAACAAAAAAACAACTACTTCCCCCTGAAAATGGGATTGCCAGGAAGGCCCTTTTCTCTAAATTCTTCCTGACAAGTATTAGCACTTTATATTTCTTTAATGCAGCCCCATAGGGAATTATTCAGAAGAGACGCTGAGGGACTTAACACACTGGCTCCCTGTTGAGAATGCTGAGTGGCTCTTGTCCCCAGCTTTGTCCTGTCTCTGCTGCTTTCTTTCCATATGGAGGCTTACCTCCTTACATTCAACCTTCCACTTATGCTCTGGCTCTTTTCAAGTGAAGATGCAATTGTGTGGTGCTCAGAGATTGCTTCTCTATAAAATGCTCACTATGCAAGCATGAGGATCTGAGTCTGGATTCCTAACACCAGAAATAAGTAAGAAATACCCAGGAGCACATGCTTGTAAAACCGCAAAGCTGGGTAGACAGTGATACAAGGATCCCTGGGGCTTGCTAGCCTAGTTGAACCAATCACTTCCTTCAAATATGTGAGGAAACAGGGATTGTTTGTCCCTTTGACCCAACTCTGAATGCTGATATGTTTCACCTGTGAGCTCAGTAGGCAGAACCAACCTCAACCTAAGCCATACACCTGAAAATGGAGTCAGAGCTACTCTAGGAAGAGATGTCACTGTGTGGTTTCACATATTGATTCAATTCTCACATGACTCTCATTTAAAGGAAATAGCAACCATTAACATCCCTCCCCGCCCTGTGCCACCATCTTTGTTGCTTCTAGTTATTTTTTTTAATCAGTGTTTGAAGACACCCTGAGAACATTTAGTCCCCAGAGTCCATTCTGCCCTGGCCTGAGTAGCAGCATTCAGGGCAGGTGGAAAGGTGGAATACTGACCTTATCCTCTTTCCTCTGCAGGACTGTCTTCAGCATTACCTCCACCTCCTCCACCACCTCCACCTCCACCTCCACCAGCAGGTCCCTCGCCAACCTCAGGCACAGAGATGCCTGCTCCGTTCCCGCCCCAGGCTGTGAATGGCGTGAACCGTGGGGCCCTGCTCAACTCCATCCAGAATTTCCAAAAGGGAACTTTGAGGAAAGCCAAAACCTGTGATCACAGTGCCCCTAAGATTGGTTGATACTTCTTGGTAACACTGAGGGCAGGTTCTTCTTCTTCTGTCCCACCCCACCCCTCTTCCTAGGTGAGTTTTTCCACAGCTTCCCTCAAGTCCCTTCCCGGGTGAATCCTTGCAGAGCCAGTACAGCCAGTCTTGCAGACACACTCCAGTTAGGAGGCTTTTCAAGAGGGACGTGCTCTCCAAACGGAGTAAAGTGGGGCCAGCACTGCTGCCTTAATAGTCTTGCTCCTTGTGATGCTTATGGGCTTCCTTTAGGGGCAGCATCGTGTGGGTGTCGTTCTCACCAGCGAAAGGAAAATGACAGAAAATCAAAAGCAATGACAGACAGTATTCTGTCACAGCAGCAAATGGCCTTTGTCACTCTGTCCTTCCCACTCTATTAGAAGTGTTCTCATAGCTCAGTACTCTGAAGCATCTTTTGGTTGTTTCTTAGGTAGCTCCCATGTGTGCTACCCTTACTTCACCTCAGATGTTAACACTGTAACCAAGGCAGTTACACTGCTGAGGCAGAGAAGCAGGGCCTCTTCATTCTCCTGTACACAGGGTAGATAGGGGAGTTCCTCAGAGTTCAGTGGGAATCACTGTGCTGAGTGAGAACAGCAACTCTGGATTTGTAGTTCTCAGCTACAATGTACCAGAACAGGACATTAACCACAGATAAAGCTCTTGCCAGTTAAAGGGTTGTCTTAGTCCTCAGCAATTAAATCCAGTTTGGGATAGAGGGAGGGCCAACATTACCAAGTGAATCTGGCATCTATAGTAATCACTTCTGATTTGATTTATCCAATTCAGCATCTTTTGATATTACTCAGTTATCAGAAATCTTTTATCCTATGATTTGCTTAAGCCCTTCAAATAAATTGCACTTTAAAGGATTACTAAAAAATCCATTTTAAAATTCAAATACACACATCAGTGTTGGTTACTATGCAGAAAGAATGTTATTGTGTATAGTTTAATGTAATCTGTGATATATGTTCAGCTGTATTTTTTATTAAAATAAATCATGTCAAGAAAGTATGTTGTATGTTGTATGTTGCTAGATCTAAAGTGTAGTGTCACAAAGTATACTCCAGTTTCTATACCTGTCTCCTTCTATATCATATTTAAACCAGTCTTTCCATCAGGTTCTAAAGATGGCTCACATATGACATCTGGGTTCTGGCAATGTGGAGACCCTGACATAAATCTTTCATTTTAAAAGGAACCCTTTACTAGGTGTGAGGAGTCTACAGACTGGGATAAAGATATGAATCAGCTGGTCTAGCATTCAGGAACCTTCCCTGGATCTGCTGTCACCAGCGTAGTATCAACTAAGCATGGTGGTTTGAGTCTGTAGCACTCTGCAGGTAAACAGAGGGTCATCATCCTCTACTACATAATTAGTCTGAGGCCAATTTGGGCTACACAAGACAGTTTCCTTAAGGAAACAAGAAAGGCTGTGAGGCTGTGTGTAGAGAATGGACTAGTGACCAGTCTGATGGAAATCTGGGCCTGAGTGCTTCTGGTTTCAGTTCTGCAGTCTTGGGCAAAGTTTCAAACACAGGAATAAAAGCAATAGTCCGGAGTCTGGGGATGAAGTTGAGTAGTCGAGCACTTGGCATGTGCATGGCTCTGGGCCAGGTATGGTGGCACACAACTTTAATGCCAGCTCTCTGGAGACAGAGGCATATAGATCTGTGAGATCCTGAGTTCTGGGCCAGACAAAGACACAGTGAAATACTCTAAAAAACTAAAGGATCTACAGTTGTTATATACAGCATATCAGTTATTTGACACTAATGCAGGTGTGTATGTATGTACTATATATGTATGTATGTATGTAGTTTTTCAAGGCAGGGTTTCTCTGAGTAGCCCTGGCTGCCCTGGAACACATAATGTACTCCAGGTTGGCCTTGAACTCAGAGATCTACCTACTTGAGGCTCGGGAGACTGCTGGCACTAAAGGTATGTGCCACTACTACCCAGCTTGACACTAATTTCTTAATAGTACTCCAAGACTTTAACATACATTCATAGGTAGGAATCCCCTTTATTCCTTATCAAAACAAACAGGAAATGTAGGTAATATACTTTTTAGACGTATAAGTTATCTTCTGGGGGGGCATTCTTATCTTGCCCCTTCTAGTGAAGGAGGGCAAATTGTTATATTAATCTTATTCAAGGACTAACTTACAGTAACAGACAAAGCGGAGCATTAGGGTAGAGTAGTGGAAAACATTCCACTCATAAGCACATTTAAACTTCTTACCGGTACAGAGACACCTGCTACCACTTCAGCATTAACTTTATGACTAGTAAGTCTCTCAGTACACATCAGATGGAGTCCACAAGTATTTTAAATGAATTCCAATGCCTTGACAGTCAAAGTCAAAATTAGACATTCAAAGTCTTCTTTACTGCAAATATGATGTCTTTGACCTGAGGTATGGAGTTGTCTTCTAGGATCTTTGCATAAGGCATAGGGACATCAGCACCAGTGACACGAACTGCAGGGGCATCAAGGAAGTTGAATGCAGGGCCTACGGAAGAGAGATAGCTCACCTGAGAGGCAGACTCAGAACACAGGAAGAGAAAACAAGGTAGTAAATCGTAGTTACAGGGCTCTACTTTTGGCATGACTTGTTAAAACATTTACCCAAAAGACAAAACCCTAGACTGACAAGTTGAAAATTCATTTGGTCAATACCTTCCATAATTCTGGCACAAATCTCAGCTCCTACTCCAAATTGTGGCCAGCCTCCTTCCACAGTCACCAGATGATTTGTCTTCATGACACTGGCTTCTATAGCTTCAATGTCCATTGGTCTGATGGTGCGCAGATTTATTACCTAAAGACAAGTCAGGGAAACAGGCTTTGTAGAATCTCAGAGACAAATAGAGCCTTCACCCCACAACACCATTTTTTGCTTTTGTTAATCTTTGGATCTAAGAAAATTTGAATCTGCCTATGAACAGGTACACAATGTATTGACTAAGGAAAACCAGTACAGTACCACATACCTGTAAGCTCACCACTTAGGAGGCTAAGGCAGGATGACCTTGTGTGAGGAAAGTGTTGGCTACACAGTGAGTTCTTGTCTCAAACAAACAAAAGTAAAAGGGCAATTTACAATTAAAGCAGAAGCCTGTAACCCATCACAGGAAACTTTGCTCACCTATAGGATTCATTTTTCTTCCTTGGTTTCAATATCCCTCTTAGCAAAGTATATAGTTGAGTGTTTAATATGCACTGGGCCTATACCATGATATCCTATGATGGATATCCTCTTATCCACATTTTTATAGCCTATGAAGCATAGTGATACTTTCCAAGGAGGACTACTTGATACGTTCTACACAGGATATTAGATACAATTTACTTAGATAAAAGTCCAGCTGCCAGTCTGGATCCTGTGCGTGTGTGTGTGTGTGTGTGTGTGTGTGTGTGTGTACGAGTGTGAACAATCAGAAGAGATAACCTCCAGTTTCTTCCTCAATTGCTCTCTGTCTTATTTTTTTAGAAATGGTTTTACTGAATCTGGACCTAACTGACTGGCTAGACTGGCTGGCCAAGCTAGCAAGCCCAAGGGATCCTTCTTAGCATGGTCTCCAGTGCTGGGTAGCAAGCCCATGCTGCCATACCTGACTTGTTTTGTTGTAGTTTTGTTTTTATGTGTGTACTGGGGATCCAAACTCAGGTCCCCATGCTTGCAGAGCAAGCCTTTACCGAATGAACCATTTCCCCAGCCTAACAAGACTGGATCTTAACTTGAGAGAATAGGGGAACTTAAAAGATCCAGAGTCTGTGTGGTAAACAGCCACCACTTTTGGCTGTAAGCAGAGACAGACTGATGACAGAGCTCAAGGTGGCCTGGAAACCATGATTCTACCTCTTATCTTCAGTCTTGGGATTACAGGCATGAATCCCCATTCATAGCTTCTGGATAGAGGGTGTGTAAGTGTGCGCACAATAGCACATAGAAGCATGCAGTGTAGCTGGGTGTGGTGGCACATGCCTTTAATCCTAGCACTCAGGCAGAGGCAGGTTGGACCTCTCTCTCAGTTCAAGGCCAGTCCTAGTTCTAAGACAACCAGGACTACACAGAGAAATCCTATCTTGAAAAAACAAAAACCAACAATAATAAAGAATTTAAGTGCTGGAAAGATGGCTCAGAGGTTAAGAGCACTGGCTGCTCTTCCACAGGTCTTGAGTTCAACTCCCAGCAACCACATGATGGCCCATAACTATCCATAATGAGATCTGGTGCCTCTTCTGGCCTGCAAACATACATGCTGGCAGACCACTGCATGCATAATAATAAATCTTTAAAAAAACAAACAAACAAAAAAGCAGCAGCAGCATACAGTGGCATACATGGGGAAGGCAGAAGACAACTTTCAGGAGTTGGTTCTCTCTAACTACCACATGATTCTTGGAAATCAAGATTGTTAGAGGTTGGCAGCAACTTTACCTGTTAAGCTAACTCATCAGTCGTAGATTTTTTTTTTTTTTTTTTTTGGTTTTTAGAGACAGAGTTTCTTTCTCTGTGTAGCCTTGGCTGTCTTGGAACTCATTCTGGAGACCAGGCTGGCCTCCAACTCAGAAATCCACCTGCTTCTGCCTCCCAAGTGTTGGGATTAAAGGCGTGCACCATCACTGCCCGGCCCCAGTCTTAGATCTTAAAAGGAGGCCTTCTGATTTGTGAGAATAGGGGGAGTGAAAGTCCACTTACCTCACATTCAATTCCTTCCTTAGACAATACAGCTGCAGCTTCTAGGCAGTGGCCCACTGGTCTTGAATGGGCAACTACAGTGATATGGGTCCCTGAAATAAAGTGGTCACAGATTATATAGGTCAATGGAACTGATGTAGTACCAGTGACTCTGCAGCCAGCTACAGAGTCACTTGTCTTATTGAACCTGAAGCTTATTTCAGTGAGCTGTACAATGAGGCTGTATTCATGGACACGAAATACAAACCTACCAGACAGACTCAGAAAAGCCTAACGAGCTCATTTATTCTTTACTTTTTAAGTTAAACTATATAGCAGTAACTTCTGACCTGTCCAAACACAAGGGCTACAGTAAAAATGATTAATGCATGCCAAGGTGTTCTTACCTTGCCTTTCAATTTTGGCTTTTCCAATAGGAATCAGGAAATCTTTTGACTGAGCTTCTGCAGGAAGTTCAAATGCAACTCCATACATCAGTTCATTCTCTAGCATCACCACTGCAAAACATTATAAGCTCTGAAACAACAAACTACAGGCAAAATGACTATGAATACATATACCACAAAACCACTCATCTTATGAATAAGAAGCCTGGTTTCTGTCTCATCTAGAAACTTTAGGATGGTTTACACACAGTCTGGTCAATAGAGGTTAAGCCAGATGTGCAGGTATGCAATAAGTAACCAGCTGCTCAGAATGAGAAGAAAAACTACATTTTTGACTATCTTTACTGTCTCTAAATCATTAGTATGTTACACATATGCTGTTTCTAAGCCTTACTAGATGCCCTTGATGGTTCCTTATATGCAGAGTGTTCACGCCAGCTTTTTAATGTTCAAAAGAAATGCAAGGTTACCTGGATTATTATCACGAATGGCCGATTTAATAAGTCCTTTTGCATCCTCGGAATTCCAGGGGCTGACGACTTTTAAACCTGGGCAGTGCCCATACCATGCAGCAAAGCATTGTGAGTGCTGAGCAGCTACACCTGCTGAGGCGCCATTGGGCCCCCTGAATACTATGGGCACAGGCTGAAGGCCAGCAGACATGTAGTAAGTCTTGGCAGCTGAGTTTATAACCTGGTCAATAGCTTGCATAGAGAAATTGAAGGTCATAAATTCACAGATGGGCCGCAACCCAGCCTGTCAAATGGAAAACATCAATGTTAAAAAGACTAAATAGAACAAGGAAGAGTGGTGAATAACCAAACATTCCACTCTTCTGACATACAGACGGCATGGTTTTGGGGTGTTTCTTTTTTTTTTTTTTTTTTTTTTTTTTTGGTTTTTTAGAAACCAGTTTCTCTGTGTAATTCTGGCCATCCTGGAACTCACTTTGTGAACCAGGCTGGCCTTGAACTCAGAGATCTGACTGACTCTTGAGTGCTAGGATTAAAGGCAAACACCATAACACATAGAGCAAACAATATCTTCAAAAAGATATTAAAGGAAATCTCCTTGGATGAGCTTCATAAATATTACATACCATAGCTGCACCAACAGCAATTCCAGCAAAGCCCATCTGTAAAGCAAACACCAGCCTAAGAAAAAGTCCATAGAAATTAAAACTGAACACTTGACCAGCCCCTCAAAGCTTGTCCAGAAGACGCACCTCTGATATGGGAGTGTCTATGATCCTTTTGTCACCATATTTCTTCCACAGGCCTCTGCTAACCTACAATTAAGATTTAGCCACATCACTTTCAAGTGGTTGTCAGGGCAAATGGCTACTTTTTAATTTTACATAAAGTTTATCTATTTCAGTTACCTTGTATGCACCGTCATACTGGGCAACTTCTTCCCCAAGCAGAAAAACTTTTTCATCTCTTTCTAGTTCTTCATCCATACCTTGATTAATAGCTTCACGAACTGTCAACTGTCACAGGTATATAAAGAGAAAACATGCTACAGGAGACTATGGAAACTCCCTTCTTTATACTTACCTACACTGCTCACAACATAAAACATAAATTTAACACTCATGCAGGCAGTCCAATTTCCAAGAATCTGAGGAGGCAAGATGGCCAAGCCTGATGAGTTTCATCTCCAGTTTCTACATGGTGGAAGGAGGAAACTGATTCTCTGGAAGTTGACCTCAAGTGCACATGTGCATGCTCACACACATACATAAATACATATACAAATCAAAGCTCCAAGAACTTAACAAGTAACACTTATGCCAAATCACTAGGTGTTAGTGACAAGCTTACTTCTGCTGTTCTGCTTGATGTGCACACAGTTAAGAAAACTGAGCGACTGCTAAACTAGCTCACAGGCAGTTTCCTACATAGAAAACATGCCAGGCTGTTTTATCAATACACTTGAAGTACTAAGACTCAGAGAACTAGCAAGGAACGTCTAACTATGGCTACTAACTACGACTAAATATTAAGCTTTCACTAGTGCACAACACTTGACATCCACAATGCAGGTGTTGCTATGCTACTATAATAATGTACATATGCCCTCCAAAAAAGCATGTATCTGTAAGACAGTGTTCTCAACACCATAACAAGTCCAAAAGGTAGAAACAAGTCACCCTTGAATGAATGTATAAATAAAACATACAAAGGATAGGATTCAACGTTTCAATGGAACAAATTCTGATGTATGTATTCTACAATAGGGATGAACCTTGTTAAATAAGACAAACACAAAAGAGCAAAAGAGTCAACTTACATGACGTTCTAAAACAAGCAAACTCAAAAAGAGCCAGAAAAGTACAATACAACAGCGGTTGTAATAGTGTGAATTATCTTGTAAAGTTCTGGAAATTGATAGGGTATACGGTGAATGCATTCGATGCCTCATTTGAACACAAAGTTTTAAAAGTTATATTTTACCACAATTCGAGGGTGGGGATTAAAAAAGTCCGGAAAGCAGGTGGTTGTCTGTTAGACTGCCACCGGCCTCGGCCTCGAGGGGATGGTTATCAGTATGAGTGGCACCGGGCGAGGACAGAGGCAGCGGGAATAATCCACAAGACGCGGCCGCTGCCAGGGTCCGAGAAGCCACCCAGCCCTAGGGCAGACGCGACCCCGATCTCTCAGGCCGGCTCCCGGGACCCAGGACTCCCTCCCGGCCTTGCTCTGCGTTGGGATCGGTTACCTGCACCGCTGCGGGCGCCGAGCGGTGAAAACGCCTCTTAAGCAGCCCGGAAGCCTGGCAGGGAGAGAGAAAAGGTTTCAGAAAGGGTACAAGGCCTACGGCGGCCGTTTCAGGGGCCTCTACCTACCTGCCGCAAGGGTCCCCGCACCAGACCAGCCACCGCCGCCATCTTGCCCGTGTCCTCTACTCGCCGCCGAATGACAACACAGAAGCGCCCGCAGACCTCGTCTGGCGCAGCCAATGGTAGGGCGTGACACCTTTAGGACCCGCCTCTGTTCAGCAAAGCCAATAGAGAGTGGTAACTGAGGAAGCCAATAGCAAGGCGCTATTTCAGAGGCTCCGCCCCCAGGCTCTGGTAGAGCGGGACCTGTGGGTCCCGCCTCTGCTTGCTTAGCCAACGGCCGGTTTCGACGCCTGCGAGCCCCGCCCACCTAGCGAGTCGCTGTCTTGAGGAGGTGATGTGAGGCTGCTGTTCCTCTTTGACCTGGTGCACTGGAGATAACTTTGCAGACCGGCTGTAGCGGCTGTCATGCACCTAGCACGCCCTGCACTCAGACTTAACTGCTGGCTGCTCACGTGCTAGGACTGAGTCAGTGCGGCCTGATCCGACCGAGGCTGCGAGGACCTTACGGCCACCCCTTTGCGAGCACTGAGGGCTTTGAGCAACCCGTGAATCTTGCACGCACGACAGTGGGGGTTGAACCTACCATTATATGAATGGGCGCTGTCAAATGAATGTAAACAATAGCTTTCATGTATGCACTAAGCGTCCACTGTGTGCTAAGTATTATGATGTGTGCTTGATAAGCGCTTGTAGGTGGTTTCTGCTAGTATCTCCATCCAGGCGTGAAGAGGCGAGGAGGTTGTTCTGATCATGCTGAATTTAGATGGCATACCCGAACTGGAGAAGAAGCCTGAAGCTTAATTTTAGCAGGGCTAGAGACATTTGAGAATAGCTACTTGGATGTCTTTATATTCTGCATTCAGTCTCATCGACTGTAAATGGACACTGAGGTATGGGATCACCTCCTTCCAAACCTCCCTCGTTGCTGCCATCAGGTGGTCACCTCGTGAGACATATCAAATATGAGCCTTTTCTATCAAAAATTATATAAACTTGTGTTTGGAACAAGGACTTCAAATCCTTTTCTCTCTCCTGCCTTGAAAGACTTTAATGTAAATGGTTTTGGTTTTTGTTTTCCCCCACAAGACAGGATTTTTATCTGTAGTCCTGGCTGTCCAGGAACTCACTCTGTAGATTAGGCTGGCCTCAAATTTACACAGATCCACCTGCTTCTGCCTTCTGAGTGCTGGGATTAAAGGTTTATGCCACCACCCACTCAGCCCATAGTTTTTCTTTTACCACTGAGTATTTTTCTATGGCTTAAGTGTTCCAAATTTTATTTACTAGCAACTTAAATATTACATTCCCTACAATGGCTTTAGTGTTCTCATCTATTCAAACTATGTAGTTTGCTTACATCGGGTCCCCTAACTTCAGAGTATAACTTCCTGTGAACAAAGAACAATCTTTCATGTAACCAAAGGACATTCTGGAAATTGATGTAGATCAGGCTGACCTTCAACTCAGAGATCTGCCAGCCTTTGCCTCCTACAAGTGCTGGGATTAAAGGAATGAACTACCACACCTAGGTTTGAGCAAAAGTTTGAATCTTTCCTAAGCATAGTTTATGCAAAGGGCCCCTGCTTTGTTCTTGGAATTTAATGCCTGGAGCAATGACCCTTGTCTTTTCAGCGACTCCTTTCCTCTTCCTCCTGCATTTCCTGCATGCTGCCTCTTCTCAAGGCAGCCTTTGCATGAGACTGTGAGGTCAAACTCAGGCCAACTTGGAAAAGACACAATCATCACCTGAGTTAGAATGAAGATCAAATGCACTCCCAGTCTCCCTGTGTATTCTCTCTTTCTGAGAACACCCTCTTGATCAGTTCATCTTGTTCATCTTGTTCATCTTGTCCAGGCACTTCAGTTGAAGTGCTGGTCTCTTTCAATGTGTCTCCAAACTTATTTCTAACAACTTCAAGCTTCCAGTTACCTCCAGAAATGGAGGAAACATCCAGTGCTTGGAATCCTTCTAGTTCCAGATAGTTATAGTCCTTTTTGATAGGGAACAGATAGGGACACTTTGTGTTCTATGTTATAAAGACACTTTTATGCTCCAGTATAAAAGAGAATCTGCCTGTCCATATTAAAACTTAGTACTTCTACACTGTATTAGGTCCCAAACCCAGGACAAGTCTCATTCAATACCTGTGGCTCCTCTGAGCACTTCTCACCTCACCTCCTATCCTAACCCTCCCCCTCCCATATGCTGGGCTTCCTGTCCTCCAGCCTGATCCCTATATAATGCAGACATTTGGGCTACATGGGTCTCTTATTTCCAGGGTCCTCTTTTGCTCTTCTTCCCCTCTCTCCTCTCAGGGCCCAGTTTACTCTGCTGACCATGTTCAGCCTGGACTCTTCCTTCTGCCTGCTTTCTCCCTTATGTCTATAATAAAAATCTTTTCCTGAGGCATAGCCATGTTCTCCTTTTACCTCACTTTTCATTCACACAGTTAGTGATTTCCTTGTTCTGAATTAACCCCTCTCCCAAACCAGATGTCCCTGGAGGATTACAAGGTGAGAACCAGAGGAAACTAACTTGAGCTTCATTTTTCTGTGTGTCAGAGTCCAAACATCCACAGAGTGAAGAACATCAGCAATGAGGTGAGAAGCACAGACATCACAAGACTCAGAAATATGGCTGACTCCTGAGCAGGGTAGGCAAGCCTGAGCTCCAGAGCGATTCACACACACACACACACACACACACACACACACACACACACACACACACCGTCCTGCACTCTGTCTTATAGAATCTGCTCGTAGAGGTGAAATATAATCCAGATTTCTAGAATGTTTAATTCAAGTTTCTCTTATTCCCAGCTCTGAATAAGGCACAGTTTTGTTTTTTTTCTTTTTTTTTAAGTTTTATTGTAATATGATGAGAAAAGTTACATGATTTCAATTTATCTGAATTTGTTAACATTTAAAAACATTTTAAGTAAATAGAATCAAATCACATTCTTGTTTTCCTTTTGTACCCCAACTCCTCCCAGAGACCCCCTTTCAATACCTACAATATCTTTTTTATCATATTTAAAATTTATAAAATATTATAACAATAAAAATGAGTATTATAAAAATTGTTTGATATAAAACAACAATCAATTTAACAGTCTTATGTAGATGCTTGTCTACAGCAATACTGAAAATACAAATGTTTTTCTCAATATAAATTTTAAATAACTCCAAACACATTAACTGTATATCTTAAAATAATACATCACTACTAATATTTTCTTAAATAAACATAAATACATAAAGTGTTTTTGTTTGTTTGTTTGTTTTATATTTAGTAGAGCTTAAAATCTTGGCTCTTACTGTGGTAACTTGATACGAGAGTTACAAATGTCAAGCAAAGCATTCAGTCTCACTCTTTGTTGTTCTTTTACAAGTCCCCTCCCAATTTAATTGTCTACATTACTTTTGAGTATATAAATACTTTTAAAATATGTAAGCTGTTCTGAAAGCTATACTGTAAAAACATGAAATAAACAATACTAATAGAGAGGCTGAGATAGGAGAAGCAAGATCTCAAGACCATTATGTTGTACGCAGCAAGACACTGTCATGAACAAACAAGCTGAAAGTGTATATGGATTGTATAATATTGGACTTATTTCTCCAATTACCAAATTAGAGAGACCATTGGATGACAGTCAATAAATTTCTAATTCCTCATGTTTTTTGGATTTCAAACGATTAGGATATGTTGGTAATATTAATTTTCATATTAAGATATTAAGAAAAAGTAATTGTTACTTCCTGTTGTTTTTGTTGTAAGAGGTAGAATTAGGCTTGTGTGGATTTGTTGAAAGATTACTTTCTTGCTTCTTCTAGGGTGTAGTTTTGCTCCTTATGTTGATGTTTTTCATCTATTATCCTTTGTAGGGCTGGATTTATGGAAAGATATTGTGTAAATTTTGTTTTGTCATGGAATATCTTGTTTTCTACATCAATGGTAATTGAGAGTTTTGCTGGGTATGGTAGCCTGGGCTGGGGCTGGCATTTGTGTTCTCTTAAGGTCTGTATGACATCTGTCCAGGATCTTCTAGCTTTCATAGTCTCTGGTGAGAAGTCTGGTGTAATTCTGATAGGCCTGCTTTTATATGTTACTTGACCTTTTTCCCTTACTACTTTTAAAATTCTTTCTTTGTTTAGTACATTTGGTGTTTTGACTATTATGTGGCAGGAGGGATTTCTTTTCTGGTCCAGTCTATTTGGAGTTCTATAGGCTTCTTGTATGTTCATGTGCATCTCTTTCTTTAGGTTAGGGAAGTTTTCTTCTATAATTTTGTTGAAGTTATTTACTGGCCCATGACCTTGGGAGTCTTCACTCTCTTCTACACCTATTATCCTTAGGTTTGGTATTCTCATTGCATCCTGGATTTCCTGGATGTTTGAGTTAGGACCTTTTTGCGTTTTGCATTTTCTTTGACTGTTGTGTCAATGTTTTCTATGATATCTTCATCCCCTATTCTGTAAGTGACAGGGAGCATGAACAGAATTCCAGTTACATTTTCTATTCATTCCAGGGACGCCCCACTGCTTGCCAACATCCCCATGAAGCCCCTTGATTTCAGGTGTCAGTCCCCTTAGACTCTTTTTTTCCCTTGTAGTAGTTAGTTTTTGTCAAGCTGACACAAACTAAAGTCACCTAGAGGAAGAGGGACTCGAAGTTGAGGATTTGCCCATCAGATTAGCCTGTGGGCGTGTCTGTGGTGTGATTTTTCTGGACAGATGTAGGAGGGCCCAGACCATTGTAAGCAGTGTGGTGGACTTGTATAGGAAAGCAATTGGAGCAAACCATGAAAGCAAGCCCGTAAGCAGTGTTCTAGTGTGGTTCTGCCTCTGCTCCTACTTGAGTTCCTGCCCTGACTTTCCTCAGTGATGCACTGTGACATGGAAGTATAAGTCAAATAAACTTTTTCCTCTCCCAAGTTGGTTTTGGTCAGCATTTTCTCACAGGAACAGAAAACAAATTAGGACAGTCTTGTTCATAATGAAAATATGATTTAGTTGTCTTCCACTCAGCATTTGGGATCTGAATTACAAAGCCAAAGGAGACATGAAGGTGAATAGAACCTAGAGCCTAGATATGGTCTTGGGCCTTATATTTACAAAAAAATAGTCAGTGACCCCAAGTCAGTTGAGCTAGGTGGGGAAGACGTTGGGTTTCACCGACTTCAGAGAGTTTTCTTTTAAATAACCATGGTCATTTTAGATACAAAGTAATCGGTAGAGTTGCTTTCCTTTCAAACTGGCCGATTTATAAAGGCTGAGCAAAATTTCTTGTTTTAAAAACACAAACAAAAACACTGAACTTTAAAGTCATAAGTTCTTAAAACGAACCTTCATTTACATGCTTGCTAGATCTTATAGAAAGGCTTTGAGAAGCATAAATTGGCCATTCAGTCATCTCTCAAAATCAAATCTTTGCAGAGTAAGAAGAAACATTTGTCCTCAAATGTTTGGAGTCTTTTCTCTGTTTTTGAAAATCTCTTTATCCAAGGTTCTTTCTCTATGGGTTTGGCCAACCCTGTGTGCTGGTTTGGATTAAAAAGGAGTCTCACTCTGTATGTAGCCCAGACTTGCCTGGATCTTACTGATAGACCAGGATGCTCTCAAACGTTCATTTGTCCTCTCACCTCAGTCTTCTGAGTGCTACATTTCTGAGATCACAGATTTGGACCATCACACCAGTGCTGCTGCTATTTTTCTTTTTTTTCTTTCTTCTTCCTCCTCTTTTTTTTTGGTAGTTTTATACTTTTTTTTTTTAATTTTTTTTTAAAGGCAGGGTCTCAATATGTAGTCCTACCTGTAGACCAGGCTGGCCTCTAATACACAAAAATCCTCCTGCCTCTGATCTCAAATTCTGAAATTAAAGTTGTATGCTACCATGTCCAGCTATATGCATTATTTTATGTATTTATATATTCTAGCCATATAAGTACCATTTTTGATGTTTGAAGTATCTAGTTCAGTGGTATTAATACTATTCACATCCTTATTCTTATTTATTCATTCATTTTAAGTGAATGAGGGTATGCCTGGATATAGACATAAGGACCACATGTGTGCAACAGTCTGTGGAAGTCAGACGTGGACACTGGGTCTCCTGGAACTGGAGACAGATTGGACACAGCTGTGAGCTGCCACATAGATGCTGGGACCTGAACCTGGGTCCTCTGCAAGACCAGGATGTGCTCTTAACCACTGAGCCATCTCTCCAGCCCACAGCCACACTCTTTAATCATCCCCACCAAGCATCTCTTCAACTATAAACAGTATCTCCTGCTCTCTCCCCCTTCCCCTGCAAGCCTCAGTTCTACTTTCTGTCTCTGAATTTGAGTCTTTTAGGTACTGGATAAAAGTATCATGTCCAAATGTTGTCCCTTTGTAGCCGTCTTGATTCAATGAGTGACATTACATGTGTCTGTCCTTTCTGTGGCTGAGTAATATCCACTGTGTGGTTTGTTTTTTTTTAAATAGTTAATCTTGGGCTGAGGAAATGGCTCAGCAGTTAAGAGCACCGACTGCTCTTTGTGAGTTCAAATCCCAGCAACCACATGATGGCTCACAACCATCCATAATGAGATCTGATGCTCTCTTTTAGAGTGTCTGAAGACAGCTGCAGTGTACTCACATATAATAAATAAATCTTTTTTGTTGTTGTTGCTTTGTTTTGTTTTTCAAGACAGGGTTTCTCTGTGTAGCCCTGGCTGTCCTGGAACTCACTCTGTAGACCAGGCTGGCCTCAAACTCAGAAATCCACCTGCCTCTGCCTCCCAAGTGCTGGGATTAAAGGTGTGCTCCACCACAGCCCAGCAAATAAATAAATCTTTGAAGGAAATTAGAAATTTTAAAAAATAATAATTTTTCTTTAAATATTTATTTATTTTGTATATTCAGACACACCAGAAGAGGGCATCGGATCCCATTACAGATGGTTGTGAGCCACCATGTGGTTGCTGGGAATTGAACTCAGGACCTCTGGAAGAGCAGTCAGTGCTCTTAACTGCTGAGCCATAGTCCAGCCCATCTCCTGTATGTTTATACCACATTTTGTTTGTCTCACTCATCCTCTGTGAGCATCTGGGTTTTGTGGACACTGATGCTATGAACACTGGTGTACAAATGCCTATCTGAGTCCTGGCTTTCAGTTATGTGTTGCTAGGGAATTGAACTTGAGGCTTTGTGCATGCTAGGCAAGCACTCTGCCGTTGAGCTGCATCCTAGCCCTCTGTATCCATTCTTTCAACTATACAGACTCCCGGTTGAAGTTTCTATATTATGTGGTGACTCTATGGTCAGTTTTTTGTTTTTGTTTTTAGTACTTTCCCACACAAAATTCCACAGCACTTACATATTCCACCAGACGTGAACATTTTCTCTACAGCCTCTCTATCCTTGCTATTGTGTGAGTTTAATACTTTCTTAATGTGTATGAAGTGATGTCTTGTGGTTTTGAGTTGCCATTTCTCTAACAATTCTGTGGCATATCGTTTATATATGTGTAAACTCTAATATCTATCTATCTCTTCAATATCTGTCTGTCTGTCTACTTCACATGCAGAAAATATCCAGGAATAGTTAAGTAAAATGCATAATGCAAACTTTAAAAATAAGGATGACATAATACATCCTACTTAGAACAAAACATATTTCATACTTTTGATGCATTCCTTCCCAATATTTCCATAGGCACTTATGTTTTATAATCCTTTAGTTTTGGTTTTTAAAGTGATTTTCAACCCTGGCTATAATGATACATATCTGTAACCCCAGCTGTCAACAGACCTCATCTCAAAACACACAGGTACAGTCTCCTTGACCGTGCACGCATTATGAAAAGCTTACTAGGTAAAATGTTGTTGAGTGGGAAACCTATTCCATCAGAAAACAGTTCCACTTGTACAGAAAGCTATCAGGTAAGTGTCCATCTTACTGAAAGTCTCCAGAGAAACAGAGCAATAACACATATAGGTAAAGACATGTAGAGGTAGGTATAGATGCAGATGAGTGAAGGAGATTCTGAAGGCTAAGAGAAGCCACTTAAAAGCTACAGGCAAATGAGAGAACCAGAGACCTTGGTACTATGGCTCAGTGAGGTCTGCAGGCCTGAGAACTTGGGTGGAGCAGGTCAGAGTGCACAGACCTGCGTTTCTGATGATGGCTGAGTGCGAAGGTATAGTGTCTCTTTCTCAGGAGAAGGGGAAAGAACATGTCTGGCGTTTCCCCATTTAGCCCACCTGTGCCCGCAGCTATGGCTGTGGATGCAAAACAGCTCTCCATGCAAAGGGAAAGAGTTTATTCTGACCCAGCTGTGAAGGAGCATAGCCTTGGAACATAGATTCAGGTTTCCCCACATAACATGTTCCATGTAGAAGCATTACATGAACTTTTATCATCATAGAACACTTAAACATTTTGAAATATACTGATGGAAGCATCAGGTAAGTTTGTTAGAGCAAAGCAGGGCAAAGTTGGCTATGGGTTTAGATGTTATCTGATATTATTCTTAGCGTTTGGATTGGTGGGTGCTAGTAGTCTGCTAATTTAATACATTTCAAACATTTTACCTGGTAGTTGGCAGGATATTGAGTCAGACGTCCATGTAGAGGTGGGAAATGAATAACTAGTAAGGGGACTAAATGCCCCAAGCTAATTCTGACTCTGAATCTGCACCATTCAAGCTCTTCACACTCCAAGTTCTCATCAGTCCAAGTGTAGAATCCTTCAAGAATGTGTGACTTTCTTTCTGGGAGCCTCAGTTCACAGCTGTCTGTAGGGCATCGTCCATTCTGCTATGGGGCATGGCCACTTGGGGAGGCAGAAGGAGAGAAGGAGTTTGACTGCCCTCCACTGGGCTGGTGCTGAGTTGTATGGAAGCTCCAAAGGGTACCGATCCGGGGGTGGGAAAGCGCAGTCTGAGATGTGGGAAGGCCGGAGCTGGTTTGGGGGTCCCCAGGTCTGTGATGAGACTGAAACTATGGGGTTCTCAAACTCTTGGACATCCAGGCACAGCTGGTAGTCTCAAAAGGGCAGAGAACAGATCAGGGCCGAGAGCTGGGGACAGCATCTAGACAGGTGCTGTGGTGGTGGTGGG
>JADRCD010178311.1:0-18922 GCA_019843815.1 Montemys delectorum
TGTGTGTGTGTGTGTGTGTGTGTGATTGTCTCTGTGTATCTTTCTGTGTGTGCATAGTTGTGTAATATCTTTGTTGAGCATTGAAACAGAATTAATATGATATGAACTTATTCCCTGATTCTAGTCAGGTTCTTAGCATTCTGGTAATTGAAATTGTGAAGCAAACAGTAGACAATGCAAGCCATAAGCCACAGCACTTCCACATCTTCACAGCAGAGGATAGTAAAATCCCACTGGATAGCAGAGGCTCCTAAAACTAGATTAAACTGCAATCAAAACAGGCAGACATCAGTGTTTGTATGACCCTTCATTGCTAGTTCAGGTCACTCATCTCCCCAACGGAACAGCAGTCTAAGCCTATATATTCAGACATAGTCTAATAAAACCTACGTCATCTAGGCAGTGGAGATAAACAAGGGCACACTGTGAACTGGATTTTCTCTCCTGTTGTCCCCCACCTGATCTCTTAGCCATTTTTGTTTTGATTTCCCAGGGCTGCTGTATTTGGCAGGCAGACACTCTTTTCTAGTTCAGATAGAGGAAAAGACCCTCTGGATGGGTTTTATGATGTCTTTTCAGTATGCCTCAGACAGCACTGTATCGAAAGAGCCCAGTTTTCAACGGTGTTCAGACAGGTGGCTCTTTTATGAAGGCCACTGAAATAGCTTATCCCAAAATGGACAAGTTACAAGCCACAAGCTGAGCAGGCGAAAGCACTGCACTGTGAGTCCTCTGAGGTCAGCTCGGCTGACTGAGTGTACAAAAAAGAGAGTCACATGCTTTGGGGCTGCTTTTTAAGCAGGTCAATAACTAATAGGCATTCAATCGGAACTGTGGGGGGAGGCTAGATGATCCCAGAGGCAGTGAGATGCAGTGAGAGCAGCCTTCTGGAAGATTCTTTAAAGACTCATTGTATGAATTAAATGTGTACTGTAATTCCTGCCTACCCTGGACTTTGTTGTTACTGGTATCATTTTACTATTTTTCATAACTCTATCCAGGTTGAATCTGAAAATAAGATTTATTACCATTTACAAGTTGTTAGAAATTGATGTTTATTGCCTATTGGAAAAATGAAGATAAAATGAATGGAAATTAACTGTTACACAGGTCAGACTTTTTGCTGAAATAAATGAAATGCCAAATTTAAAACTCACTATTTTTAATAAAGTTTGTATTTTATTTCTGTATTAAACATTAGTAGGATTGGTAGTAATGGTCTCTCAGCTAGTATTAATTAATTAATTCAACAAATATAATGCAGGGAGTTTTATAGAGGATATGAGAAAAAAATCTAGAAAAAAAATACGTATAGAAGAAGGGGCTATTTCTTAACAAAGGTTACAATCTAGTTTGTCAGAGTCTCCACCACCTCTACATCACCTCTGATCACAGAGTCCACCCCTTTTTCTTTACTTATTGATGTTGGATTTGACCAAGTCAAATCTACATATCTCAGGCTGTCCTTGAGCTCATGTTCCCCAGTCCTTTGCCCTAGTCTCCCCAGTGCCAAGATTGCATTCTTGAGTCACCATGCCCAGCTCTTTTTCCTTCTATTTACCTGTCACATACATATAATCAATTGTGTGTAGAAATCCTGGAATACATTTCTAGTTTTCACATATTCTCTCAGGTTCTAGAGAGATACTTGAAATGTAGTCAGTTTATCACAATATAGTATGGGAAAGATGAAGTGAGGGCACAGAATCATGGCTTATTATCACAGTCAAATCTCCTGAGGATCTCTCTGTGTGCCTTCTCTGGTGGTCTGGCCCTGAGCCTGTCAGGTGGTATTTCCACAGTCAAATCTGGAGCATGTGACATATCAAAAAGGGAATAAAATTGTCATGTTTGAGAATGTGAAACAATTGGTTTATCAAGAGCACAGGAAAAGGGGAAGATATAGCATTATTTCTAATCCCAGCCCTTGACACATAAAGAGGTCCCATGATACCATGTTCAAAAAAATTAGCTACTGTGGTAAAGATGTCCTCTAGAATAGAGAGATAGGGTCAAGTGCTTTCAAACTTACCATGGTCTTATAATGTACAAATGAAAGTAAAGCAATTTTACACTGAGACTGTACAATTAGAAGGCTTTGAAAATAGCAGGACAGACAATTTGAAAGTTTTAAAATGTACATTATTTGATTTCAACAAATTTTCACATATTTGGTATTGGCTAAACTACTTAGATAAGATAATTCAGACAGAATTTTGACATATTAACTTTGATGAGTCATAAAAATATTACTAAGGTTTAGCTTCTTTATAAGCACTACTTTTGCTTCTTATTTCAAACATAGCTTTTAATATCATCTTCTTCCCATAACATTTTTTGGAAACAATGTTAAGGAATGCCTGTTCAGCATTGCCCTGGCTGGTTTTATGTGTCAACTTGACACAAGCTACAGTCATCGAGAGGAGCCTTAATTGAGGAAGTACCCATGAGATTAAGCTGTAAGGAAATTCTCAAGTAGTTATTAATGGGGGAGGGCCCAGCCCATTGTGGGTGGTGCCATTTCTGGACTAGTGCTCCTGGGTTTTATAGGAAAGCAGACTGAGCAAGCCATGAAGAGCAAGCCAGTAAAGCAGCACCCCTGCATCGCCTCGGCATCAGCTCCTGCCTCCATGTCCCTGCCCTGTTTTTAGCTCCTGTCTTGTCTTCCATTGATGATGAACATCAGTGCGGAAGTGTAAGCCAAGTAAGCCCTATCCTGCTCCAACTTGTCTTTTGATCTTGTTTTTTTTGACAGCAATAGAAACCCTAGCTGGGAAAGGCACATGGCATTACTTCCTCTCACTAGACATGATACACGTGCAATTTAAAGTAGGAGTCATGAGGTTAGCATCCAGTGGGGATGCACATGGCATTTTGTAATTTTGGAAAGAAAAGTTTCTAAGTCTTTGGAGACCAAGAAATCTACCGCTCATCAACATCAAATGTCTTTGTTTTATTTTCATGAGCACTGTGTAAACACCAGGGCTGGTGCTAGATTAGGGACAATGCAAAAGACAGCGTAGAGAAATCCCAGCACTTCCCCTCTAGGGCTTCGTGGTTTTCAGGGCTCTAGCTTTTCAGTGTGGTATTTGCACAGGGTTAGAGTCTCTAATTTTCTTGTCACAGTCCCAAGGCAAAGTTAAGACTTTTCTGTATGCTATAGAGATATTCCCCAAACTACATTAGCAATCATGGTAGAAACTATTAGCTCATGAAGAACATACTACCACTTATAGCATCTAAAGAATTAAGTCTAATGATAGTTATTGAGGGTTATTTTCTGTATTGTGTTAGATGGAAAGGGATGAACAGGAGAATACAATCCCTATCCACTAAGCACTTGGTACCTACATACATGCTACTCTGTTCAACACTTAGGGACTGACTGATTTTTCACGTACCATTCATAGAGTCTGTTTTCATTCACAATATTCTGATGCCTACCCACAATAAACGCACAAATATAAGAGAGTGATGGGTTATATGGAAACAAAAAAAGGTCTACTTCTGTGGCCTTGATCTTTTTAACATGCAAACAAACAAAAGAAAAAATAGAAACATCTACAAGATCAATTCAGGGGAAGGAAAATCATATGGATATAAACAGCAAAGAAGAAAGTCCAGGGCTCTGTGCATAGCATGGTAGATGGGTGTGAGCCCAGGGTTGCCCCCACCCCTCATGAGTGACATTAATTCTTAGGCTCTCTTTAGTAACTGGCCCATGAGCTTCCAGGATTTTCCCTATAACTCTTTCATATTTTATTCTAGGGTAACTGGGATTACAGACATCTGCTTCAATATCCAGCTTTCCATGGGTTCTACTTTCCAGACTTAGGTCATCAGGCTCTCATAGCAAGTCCCTTATCCAGGAAGCCTCCTCCCCATACCTCTGCTACATTATAATCGAAGTTTGTTTCTCACTAGTTTCTTCACAAGAATGCTCTGCATCATTGAGTGTAGGCAGGTAGAAGCCTTTGCCTGTTTCTAAAACCTGTTCCCTAGCCTCTTTCCTTCAGTTGGATTTAAACATCCTCTGAGAACTTGTGTTTCTACAATGAAGTAGTTATCACAATTATAGTTACTTCTTAACAAGACATGTGTGTGCACACACATACACAGACACAGACCAACACAGAGAGAGATAGAGAGATACAGATAAAGAGATAGAGACAGAGAGACAGAGAGACAGTGATTAATTATTTTTCCTACTATTTATAAAGTACTTAATACTTTTTATAATATTATTTATAAAGTTTATTTATAAACAGGAAGCTGTCAAATATAGGGTCCTCTTGTGACTAATCTTAGTTACCTCATAACGGTACCGTCTCCAGGGACTGTAACTCAGAATTATAGTTTCAAATTAGACTCTCTTTACAAGTCCACAATGTTTGGCAATGGAGGGATGATAGGACCTGAGCACAGGGTGAGGTGGGGGAGGCTCTGACACAGGAGTTATTAGTAGGATGTTCTAGAAGATGAAGAGAACCACAGCTTATTGCACTGAGCCTTAAGAAGTCAGTGCAGACTCCTGACTCTTCAATCAGTCCTTTTCATAGGAAAGTTCTCGCAGCATCCGTAGAGAGATTGCATAGGACAGGTCTTGGTCATATCTGCCTACACATGAGGCATAGAAGCCAGAGATTCAGTATAGCATTGTGAGTGCGTAGGTAAGAGCCATTCTTGGAGAAATCTACAGCTAAAAAGAAAATTCATGTTTAAGAATGCATAAAAGGAAAGGAATATCTATGAGTGGATGAAGTCAAAAAATGATAAAACATGGGAAGAATGAGAAAGCTGCGGAGATCTCTGCATTTAAACCGATAGAGAATTTCCAAGGCAATAATATAGATGTATAAAAGGCAAAATGAAAAAAGTAAACAAATAAAGCAACAACAACAACAAAACACAGATATTTGGGGAAAACCTGAGCTGCAATCAATTCTCAGGAAAAGCTTTTGACTCCTCCATAGGCCTGATTATCTATCAATGGCAATCTCCTAGTAACAGGCCTTAATATTCTGCCTACTCAAGTGACCATTTGCTTCTCTGTCTTTAAACACTGGGTTTCCTCTCCTCTCTCTTGGCTTTAGAGTTTATATCCCCAAACCTTCCAAGCTGGAGTATATTCCAGAGAGCCTCCTCTTAGGCAAATTTACATTAAACTAAGCAATGAACATTTCATTTGCCTTTTTTTTACCTAAAAGCACAGCTGGTGGCATTTGGTATTGCCATTCAGCATGGTTCCAAATCATGCCCAAATACCAGTGCATATTTCATACATGCCTACCATCTGTGAGAACTTTCATGGGTTGGAAGTAAAGTATAGATGACTGACAGAGTGCTCACCTAAAATACACTGGGGATCTGGCTTAGAAGGCACATTCTATTTTTAAAAATTAAGCAAGGATAAGGTACACATGCACACACACACACACACACACACACACACACACACACACACAATCATTCACTTTAGCACACTGAAACAAACTCTATTTGTACACTTACTATAAAACGTACTGAGTTACAACAGGCAAGGGAAAAAAAAAACCAAGCCTCTCTATTCTCTCTGATATTTACATGCTAGGAAAGTGACCAATTCCAGGAGTAATTTTCCATGTTGGAGGACCCCAATGAAAACGATCTTCTCTTTGGGAGGTCCACCCCTAGTCCATGGCTCTGGCTTAAAGCACAATGTCACTGTCAGATCTGAAGGGCAAATCTGCCACAAGATGGTCATGGGGATGGCACAAATTGCATTCGGTACCTCTCTCTGAAGAGTTTATAATGAAATGAGAATTATTTTGAAAATGCCATCAGAAAAGGCGGGGGAAAAGGCTCTCCCCCTCTGGGAAGAAGATAATAAAGGACTAACGGATTCTGGGACGTTTTCAGCTCTCCAAGGGTATAACCTGACTTTCAGTCAAAGCAAGAAAGGACACAGCAAGGTCCCCTTCTGTTTGCATGGCTCTATTATTTTTATGCTGTAGTTAGAAAGCTTCTTGGAGAATATTCCGTCTTTAAAATGGGTTACAACTTTGAGTGCACAAATACTTTTCCCATAGGAAGGCTATCTCTTAAAAGGTAAAAAAGTATTTGTGCACTCAAAGTTGTAAAACAAATTAAAAAAAAAAATTTCTAGTATATTCAGTACACTGAGACTGGACAGAGTGAATGAGTTTCTTGAGAAACTTATTTAATTGAATTTTGCCCTTTCCTATATTTCCTTAATCCTAACTTCCATTTCAAGGTGGCCTGCAGGCCGTCCCAGGATTCTGAAGCAGAGGCAGAGGCAGCTTCCCAGCTGAAAGACGGGCATTTTCCCTGACACATATAAAGTAGGGTAGAAGAGTAGATGTAGGAGTGTGTGGGTGAAAATTTGAGGCAGAGATGTCTGCTGGATGTAAGGCAGACAATGACAAGTACGGGAAGCATGAGTTAAGCTTCTCATTTTTATATGCTTATGTAGGCTCAGCCCTACTGAGTTAAAGAAATGAGGAACATTTATTATGTTCTAGTTTGTAAGTTTGTCCATATAAAATCCTTAACGTTACCCTAAATGATGGATGTTTTAATACATAAAAAGATAGCTCTCATTGTGAGACTCTGAGAGGTATAGGGATTTGAAGGTGAGCTCGTGTTTGGTGAACTGATGAAAACTCAGTGTTTAGGAACGGTAAGTCTACATATGTAGGGTGAACATTTTCATAACTATACTTGACAGTTAGAAAGCAATATTTCTTTTTCTTTCCTTGTGCTGTTCATCTACCTAAGAATTATTTTCTCTGGCCATTTGAAGTTCAAGCCCCAAATCAGTGACTGCATTAGCTAATTTCATACCCTTGCCAACTTGTCCAGAATACAAATGTGGAGCAGTGGAGCAGAGCTGCCCTGCACTCTACACACAGCCCTCTCACACAAAGCACAGGTCACCCCATCGGTTGGCAATGCGTCTTCTCAGTGATCTCAAAATAAAATGGAGCTGCCAACAATGGGACTCTCAGGCAAATCCATTTCATTTAGGACCCATGGACAGAGTCGGGTCAAATAGAGTTGAAAGGGTCTAGTGGCTCTTAGTCAGAACTCACAGCTTTTGTTCTTTCCAATGCTGTCACTAGTCACTGTGCCAATGCAGCAGAAATAATGAGCATGTGGGTCTGGCCTGAACTCTTGATGTTTTACCAAATGTAAGTCACATGCAAGGCTGCTCAGTTGACTCTCTAGGTATCATTCACATGGGACTTGAAGTTCTCTGCCTCCAAGGTAATTCTCAGTGCATAAATTGGAATGAATTGAAAGTCACAGACCAGACAGTTGCTTTACTGAAATCAATAAAATAACAATGCTTCTTACTATGTAGATTCGGATAAACTGAAAGTCATATGAATTTTTAGATGTAAATTGCTAAAAGTCAGGAACAGATCCCACAGAGTTATAGACTGAAATGTCAGGGTCAGGGTCAAATAGCTCCTATTTTGAATCTTGGATCTAATGGCTTCACTTACAATAAATATTTTGGTGCCCAAAGTTATCCATTCAAAATGTAAAACTTAACCTTTCAATGGGTTAAATTTTCTTATATAATCTAACCTCCACACTTCTTAAAGAGAGAAAAATATTTTATATAACAAGATCTCCCATGTAATTTATTGTTTTAAATTATGTGTTTTCTAGCGTTACCAGATAAAGTGCACACTCTTTAGAAAGGTGAACATGCCACAGAGAAGCTGTTTTTAAAAAGCAAAATGCAAATGTGTCCTAGAAATAATCAAACATATGGAGGCATTCAAATAGCAGTGTTTGTTGAGCACTTGCTATGTACTATGTCTATCATTACAATCCTATTATCATCTTATAGAATCCATAAGATAATCTCTCACTTAAGCACAATATTGTTGTCTCAGCTGTTTCATTATAGTTGGGTTGAGTGGTCAGTATTATTTTAATATTAATGGACAGACTCTAAAATATGCACTTACATTAGTGGTTTTCAAACTGTAATTAGTGACAGTTCAGGCATAAAGCTACTACTGTTATTGTCATTTGATTTTTACCTTTACATCACATGGCAGTTTTCAAATAGTAAATAGTGTTATTTCAGGCACAGAGCTACTATTTTTACAATAGAAATGTTTTATCTCTATTGCCAAGTTGATGGGACTAGGAATTTCCATGCAAACAAGTCTCTGCATATATTTGTGAATGATTATCTAGATTAGGTTAATTAAGGTGGGAAGACAAACCCCACTCCAGGTGACCATTCTCCAGGCTGTAATTCCAGACAAAAAGGAAAAAAGAAAGTGAGTTGAAGAACACCCTTCATCTCTCTCTGCTTCCTGACTGAGGATGAAATGAGACCAGAGGTTTCACACTCCTACTACCATAATTTCCACACCATGCAGGACTGTACCCTCAAGCTGTTAGCCAGAAAAAAAAAAAAAAAAACAAAGCAAGTAAACAAACAACAACAACAAAAAAAACATGCTCCTTCCTGAACTTGCTTTTATCACACCAATAAGAGACTAACTTATTGGTTATAGGTTACTTAAGACTAGTAGAAGGAAATGCTAGGGAAACTGAAGTTAATATACTTGTTTACTTCAGAAACTCACATTTACCTCAGTGAACCAAGTAGCCAACAGGAAAATGATGCAGATCTACACTAGTTGACAAATTAATTGCTTTGGGTCAAATACCTCCTGATGTTCATTAGTATGTCATAGAGTACAGACTGGGATTTCTGATCTAGAAAATTCTAGAGAAAGCCCATGTCAAGTATTCCCAGAATACTCACTGGCAAAAATATCTCACTCCTATTACCCAGAGTAAATTATAAGTAAATTGTAGCATAATTCTGCAGTCATTCTGGGAGTAAGCCCGGGACCTGAAACCGCTTTACTATTCCTCTCAGTAACAATCATGAGCGAACACAGAAGCATCACTGGAGTCCTCGAAATCATCAGATATATTACAGAACTTTCAAACATTTATATAAACGAAGACCATTAAGCCTATTTCATTTTCTTGCGTACTTTTTTTTTATTTTTACATAAGTGGGATCTGAAAATAAACCATACTAAACCCACTACTCAGCAGTCTCTGAAGTAGCTAAAGCATGAGGAACACATGTATGCTGCAAGGGACGCTGTCCATGACTTAATATTAAAGTAAAAAAATAAGATACAGAGCATGCACTATATTCACATTCTTTTACCATGAAACATTTACTTTTAGAAATGCATGTAGAAAGTACAGTAGGCAAAGTTGCAGAGAATGATAGATGGTGAAATGCTTGGCACCAAACTACACATATATACAGCATCCTTTCCTCCCAAGGCTTGGCTCCGGAATCCTTGTGGCAGAGGGGACAGAAAGATGAATACAATGGAACGACACAGTAGACATGAGATGTAAGAGCCAGACACAGCAGATCATTATACAGAAATAGTGCTTTCCAGAAATAAAGGGCCACTGTCACACTTGCATATGAATCCAAAGCAGTTGGAATCGCATGTATGAGTCCTGTGCAAACTCCAGTCAGACAAAAATCCTAGCATGGAGAGTGGAAGTGAGCTTGAAGTCCAACCCTCGCTAAGGAGCTATTGGAATATAGCAGAGGGAGGGAGAGGCCGCTTCCTTTATGGATCCAAGCCCTGATGGGTTGACCAAGCTCCAGTGTATAGTCACACATTAAAGAGTGCATGGACACGACAAACCGTGTTTTCTGTCTTAAGAACAGAGGCTAGGAAGGAAAGAATGGTGGGCCTGAGAACAGTAAGGAAAGAGTGGATTTGATCAAAATAAAATGCTTGCTCCCATCCTATTTTTAAAGATAGATTTGCTCTGTGGCAAATAGAAATAGTTCTAATAAATCACATAATTTGATTCTCAAACTACAAAAATAGTAAAATAAAGCTGGGAGTAGGTGAAGGCAAGGGGATGTTGCTCCAATTGTGGAGAGCACATCACTTATCTTCAGAGCCCTGAGGCTCAGTCCAAGACCAGACAAAATCAAGACATATGCACAAACCGGAAATCACAGCACTCAGGAGGAGGAAGGACAAGCAGCAAGAGTGTAAGGTCACCACTGACTTCACAGGGAATTTCAGGCCAGTCTAGGAAATCTGAAACCTTCTTTCACAAAACAATGAATTAATTAAATAAAACATAAAGATGTATTAAAAATGAGCAAAAGTTAAATATTCGTGACATGACCTTTATTAATAAAGAAAAATAAAAACACAACACGGAGCCAATTTATTACCAGCATATTTTTATTTGATTTGATTCATAAAATTCATATTTTATTTTTTATTTTGTTTTATTCTCTCTGAAGGTAAGTTAGCTCAGATCCTGAAGTAGCAAATAGGAGCTGAATATCTGTTCAAATTTTATATTAAATAAGGGACAGAAATAATAAGCAATATAAAAACAAAACAATCTATGAAATGAAAGTCATAGAACTTCAGTATAATCTTGCCATAAATCAATCAAATCTTTTCATGGGATTCAGAGCCTCCTAGCTGCCAGTCCCAATTAGGATGCAGTGTTGGCGTTGTTACATGCCTTGAACTGCTCACCCCACAACATCCACCATTTCCATTCCACAACAGCCTTAAGTAGCTACACATGCAGTCACATAAAAGATTTGAGAAAACATTATTGACTGTTGTTTGAAATTTTCATTCTTTCCTGTGCATCAAATTTTAAAAAGGTGTAGCGTCTTGAATGTATGTGTGCACATATACATATGCCCACCATCATACTTGTGTGTGCAGACTATCATGAATGTGCACATGGAGAACGTAGGTCAACCGTGAGTATCTTCCTCTAGCACTGTACACCTTAGTTTTTGAGAAAGGATCTCTCACTGAACCTGGAGCTCCCAGAGTAGTGACTATAGTAGTAGTCCTGAAATGATTGTGTCTTACTCCCTGGCACTAGAATTACAAGTGTGCACTGCCACATCCAGGTTTTTTTTACAGTGGTGCTAGTTCACAAACTCACATCATTGTTTATGCTTGCCCAACCAGAAATTTACACTGCCTCCAGTCACTGGGTTACTTTTTTTTTTCTTTACCAAAAACTGGCCCAAACCAAATAGCATTTTAATCTACAAATGGAAGTTAAAATTGCAAAGGGACCAATGTCCTTGAAAATTGATTTAATTGTGCTTATTCTTACACTGACAGTTTATAAGAGGGACAAAGGACCACCTGCCAAACCAACTTTCATGATTGTTATAAATATAAGATAAAATAACCTATATGAAAAGCATCTGAGACTTATACTATTGAGTTATAAGATGTTAATGCCAGTGCATACTTCGCTTCCATAGAATAGAAATCATTTTACATACACTATCTATAATTCTTCTAAGAAGTGAAACTATAGCATAAATAGAAGTCATTTAGGGTTAAAATCAAATTCAACTGAAATATGGCTCCTGCATCATCTAAAAATATTTGAATTCTATATTTGCACCGAGTAACTACTAAGGTCCAAAGTCAGTGCAAGGAATCTAGTTCAGCAGGAGAACATTAATCTAGCTGGCACAAGGCTCTCTTTTGAACTCCAGCAAGGGAATTCCACAGCTCAAGCTTATCAATTAAAAATAAAAAAGGGTCCCCATTATATGTGGACGCTTACAATCCAACTACCTCATCCACTGGTAGAGTTCATGTACTCCCTACCTTTAAGGCCCCACCCCCACCTTTACAGGCTATGTACAGAGTACCTTGCTTATGTCAAATAATGTCCTTGCTCTCTGGTACTCTCATGCAGCCATCCCTCAATGAGTGTAGAGCACCTGTTTGTTCCCCCAGATGGAAGACTCATTGGATAGAATGCTTGCCCCACAAACATGCTGACTGAAGCCTGTGTCTCCAGAACACAGGGAAATGCTGGAGAGTTATGTGTTCCACCATTCCAGTGCTTAGACAGCAGCAAGAGTATCCAGGGCAAGCTAGCTAGCTGGAGTAGACATACATGTAAGATCTGGATTTAGCTGACAGTTTGTACCTCAATTAATATGATAGCAATTAATATGAGCAAACAAGGAAATCTCTCAACATCTGTCTCAGGTCTCTACCGGCACACATATACATGTATATATGCACTCATACACATCCTTACATACTCCCTCACATGTGACAATACAAACACATATGCACATGTACCAAAGACAGATGGGAAAAAAAGGGAAAATAATCACCATGAAATCCACAAAATGACAGAAATTACTACATAACTTTCAACAACATTGAATGTTAAGGGTCTCAAATTTCCAATTAAAAAAACTCATTAGGTTTGAAAACATGTTCCAGAACCATGGTTATGTGTTGCCTACAAAAAAATTAAATAGCTTTCAGTGAAAAGATGAAGCAAGGTTTCCAAGCAAATAAAACCCAGAAATAAGCAAGGATCTCTGGTCTGATATCACAAATTTGATATTAAATTGATTGTACTGATCAAAACAACAATTTGTTAAGGGAACATTATCATTTTAAACATATATGTTCCATCTGGGGGAACAAACAGGTGCTCTACACTCATTGAGGGATGGCTGCATGAGAGTACCAGAGAGCAAGGACATTATGTGACATAAGCAAGGTATTCTGTACATAGCCTATAAAGGTGGGGGTGGAGCCTTCAAGGTAGGGAGTACATGAACTCTACCTGCAGATGGGGTAGTTGGATTGTAAGGGTCCACATATGATGGGGACCCTTTTTTTTAAATATATATATAAACAACTTGAATATATCTAATTTCATGACAAAAGTTTTCTAATCATTGAAACCCTTCCTTCTTTCGTTCCTTCCTTCCTTCCTTCCTTCCTTCCTTCCTTCCTTCCTTCCTTCCTTTTTTTCCCTTTCTCTTTACATTGTATAAAAGATGAATGTTCCAAGCTTCATTTCTCTCTATGCAGTCTCTAGAGTGAATCCCACCATATCCTGTCATCTGTGTCAGGTATTTCTCTATGCATCATTATCTTGATGTAGATTCTAACATATGACTGTACGTGCTTGTTCAGTAGACAAGAGCAACAGGACCTACAGGCAAAATTTGGAAGATATCCTGCTGCTGCAGTCCATAAGAGGGACCCCGGCACATAAGTCATATAGTTCCTGAAAAAAATCTGATCTTAATTTTATAAGAATACTGACAAGCGAGGCTCATCCACTGTACTTAAGTCATGCAATTATCTCTTTCGTTGCTCTCACTGACAAAGCTCTGGGTGACTGAATCTCCATCCAAGGTCACAAAACTATCCATACAGAATTTGGCTAAGACTAACTTCAATATACTGCTGTGCTCACATTATTGTTTTTGACTTTCAATATACAATTTTCAAATGCAACCATCAATGTTTAGTTAATTTTAGCAAAGACAGGCAACAATGACAGGCTCATTGTACCTATAACGTGTGTCCATGAAGTCAGCATTCCTTTGTTAGCCAGCGTGAGAAGCTACTTCTACCCATACTTAGAGACCAAGGTTTTAATACAATCATTACTCTTTATTGGAAATATAACCTTCAGCCAATCACTCTGAGATTCAGTTTTTGATAGGAAAAATATGTGTACTTTTCTGTGGACCAGTTATGAGATGGAAAAGTTTGAAGAGTCAGAGATTCTTGAGTCTTTGAGAGCCTAGTCTTTTGAGAAGAGATCTTACTAGGAACAATCCAGCTTAGGTAGAAACACATAGTAAGAAGGAAGATGTGTGACCTGGGGATGAATATCAGGAAGACAATTTTGAAAACATCTTGTAAAGTTCAACTGCATGCAAGTAATATAGCTTTATTAAGGCGTTCCTTATGGTGGAGGTTTGAATGAGAATAGACTGTATAGGCTTCTGGATTCAAATGCCTGGTTACCAGGGAATAGTACTATTTAAAAGAATTACAGAGTGTTGTAATTTTTTAAGGCGTATGTCATTGCTGTGGGCTTTTAGGTTGTAAAAGCCCATGCCAAACTTGGAGTATCTCTATCCCTCATTTCTGCAGATCTGGTTATAGAACTCGTGACTTCTTCTCTAACACCATGTCTGTCTATGTACTGATATGCTTCCTATTATAGTGACGACTCTGAAACTGTCAGCAAGCCCTAATGAAATATTTTCTTCTGTAAGAGTTGCTGTGGTTATGTTGTCTTTCACAGCAAGAAAAGCCTAAGACTTAGCTGGAAGTAGAATCTGTAGGTAAAATCCTGACGCTCTAAACTTGTTATAGAAGAGTACAGAGATTGAGAGGAAAGAAGACATTTTGTAGTTGTTGCTTTTGACAGACTATTTTTAACTTGGTCTAGTTTAAACTTAAAGTCTCATTGAGTAAGAGATATAAGATAAACTGATAAATAATATACTTTATTATATTTAAAGCACTCTGGGGAGTTTTTAAGTTGTTTATATGTCATTTGAAAACTGGCAGTTATTCATAATGAGAGGAAGAGATCATTTTTACAACTTTAATCAACTTGCTAGGAGCTTTCAGTTGATACCCACAGATTTTAATGAAGTACATAAACTCCTCTCTTTAACTTGTATAACATATTTGTTCCTGCAAGCTGTATTTCTAAGAACTTTGGGAGGTATACACTGCTAACCAATACACCTTTGATGGCTAGAACTATGTCAAATCCCCACTGAAAATAGAGAAAGGAACACCAAAGTCCAACATGCGTAGCACACTGGTTTGGAGTATTTGTCTTCTTTATCCTTTCTTCATGAATGCCTACTTATAATAAAATTTTGAAAAGACAACATAGAAATATTGCACCTTCTTTGGGAAGGTGATTATAGGTGTTTGTATATAGGTTTCTTTAACATATTAGCATGTGCATAACTCTTCCTGATTACCATAAAGGTTTGTAGTTTGAATCAATTGATAAAGATCAATTAGAGGCCAAATCAAAATAAATAAATCCATTTGTTCCCTGACCTCTATATACTAAGTGTCTACTATGCACTACACACTGTAATTAATTAATCCAAGAATAACAGCCATATCAGAAAACTAAATCATATTTCATTTTATCCTAACATATCCTTAAAGGTGATGGTATTGGCTCATAAATCAGGTTTTCTAAATCAATTTGTTCTGTTCTACTGTTCAAATCCATTATTTTAAAGGATACGTGAAAGTGATGAGTGACACTTTCAAATGACTTTCCAATACAACTGAAGATATAAAGTACATTCTGTGTCCAACCTTAGCAGTTAATCTGTGTCATGGTCCTATTGAACGCTGAGGAGAATAGAGTGGTATTAGCAAATATCACTAAAATGGCGCTGACTCAAAAATGAAGAGGCAAAAATTGAGTGATTTGCTCAGAGCAGTAACAATAATAATGGTGAATCTTATAATTATTTTAATGGTTATGTTCATGATTCTCTAAATTCAGCCTTGTGAATTAGTCCTTATACTCACAATACTTTGAAACAGAATGAGGTTTTATTTTTAATTTGTAGATACAGTGGTATGTAAACAGACTGTATTTATTTCCTTCAATGTACAGCTACAACTGAATTTTTAATAATAAAACAGCAATCAGGTCTTCTATTCACACGTAGGCAAAGACTTACTAATTACCTATATTTAACAGCTCGTTTCTTACCACTACCCATATAATTACTATTCTGCATCTTTTGTGTTTCTTGATCCTTTGTCTTGGGGAGGGGCTTATACACATTTATTAAAAGTAAATTTTATGACTTTAACTTAACAAAAATAGCACACCGAAAATGAGACCTTTTATTTTTCTACTTAACATTTGTTTATTTAGAAAATACATTGCTGCTATGGATCTGAGCCTAACACACTTTTTACTCATTTGTTGAGTTTACAACGGACATAAAAGCCTGTGAAATAATCACTAAACACGAGTACAGCGAGAAGAGAGAACACACATAGATTCAGCAGCCAGTCAGTCCTCATCAACTGTAAGATATGGAGCTAGAGCTATTGTCTGTCATCTTGTATATGACAGGACTTAACTAAGTAAATGGGCTTCTATTTGCCTTGAGATTTTTGTAGCACAGACCTTCCTCTAATCCTCTCCCAGACAAACCAGTACCTCATCACTGCATTCTGGAAATTGATGCTTTTCCCTTGAACTTCGTGGTGAGTTAGCAAAATGTAAAGTCTCATTGTAAAGAAATTGCAGAATCTCAACTGCTGAAAACAATTTTAAAAAATAAAAGTTAATTTGTTTATGGTTGAACAGAGTTTAAGCTTGGGTGACAGATACTCAAGCATGTGTAAGAAGGACTGAGCACACAGAAGACTAACAGTTACTTCTGAAGGTGACATTTAAAAGCCACCAGTAACTATACTCCAAAATACATAATAGAATTCTCAGAGCCAATTTCTTGTTCAGGATTTTAAATTTGTTCAAATGGTCTGCATTTTATCCTGCATATTCCTGGATTAAAATAACTTGTTCTGAGACTCTATGTTTATAGTCATGATATACTGAAAACTTGAGCCATTTATCTAGATAATTTAGGCAAGACTCATTATGTTAGGAAAACAACTCTTGGGCAGGATCACACATCCTGACTGTCTACATTGTTTCTATTCTTTACTCTTATTTCTATTTACTGCTCACATTCTGGAACATGTACTGAGTAGTTACGATAGCTGGTCCTCTGCTGCTTAAGTTCTATAGCCATAGAAACCCTAATGGTCAAGAAATCTATACTTTTTCTTAATGGTTTTTGTTGTTTTTTGATTGGTTTTCATTTTTGGTTTTCTGATTTTTATAGGGTTTTACAGAAAGGGGAAAACATGAAGTTGGGTGAGAAGGATCTTGGTAAAGTTGAGGAAAGGAAAATAATGTGATCAAAATATATTGTACATATTTTTAATTACAAGATTTGTATAGAGGACATGCACAGGTAGTTTCTGTTTTATTTCAGAAACAACACAGCACACTAAGTATTTACATTGTGTTTACAGCATAGTAACTTCTTGTTCAATCTAAAGATAAGCTATATTATTAGGAGAGATGCACATAGGTTTTGTAGAACTTTAAATAATGAAAAAGGCAGCTGTGGAGTAGGTAGCCGTGGGCTCCTGTAATGAATCCATATGGATAAAAAGGGATGTCTCCACATGCTGGGGTAGACTTTGTGGTTAACGTCCTAATAACAAATTGTTTAGGTAATAGATATTAATTACTTACTACATATTTAAAATATTACACAGCTAGTTAATAAATAACACAAGTATTTATTTTAATTAATTCTAGGGTTTCTAGATACTAAATTCTAGCAACATTACTAATAATAACTAATCTTACCTGAAAAATAAGGTAAAAGTATATAACTATGCATTTATAACAAATACATTACAAATAGATTCCAGATATAGCAACAATGCAAGCAGGCAGAGAAAATCCTCTGATTAGCTTGTGAGGAAGGTAGAAAAGTGCAAAGGCAAGCCCAAATCTACAGGGAAATGTGCTACAGCACCCACTGGAATCAGGGACTAAATAACTACAAATCAGGGAATTGTTTACTGAGAAGCCATAAAAGTGAGCATTTGTAGTTTTGAGCCATAACAAGTCAAAAGAAGTACATGTTGGGAAAATACTCTCTTCTAAACATGACAGACCAAGTTATGCAATGCTGAAAACCACATACAGACAGAAGGAAGGAAGGAAGGAAATAAGGAGATAGACAGACATAGAAATTCACACAAAAGTCAAGAAAGACAGCATTTTAGGTCTCTGCAGTTTAAAAAAAAAAAAAGTTTGCCATTCACAGGAGGCCCTGTTTAACTGACCGAGTCAGACACAGCCGCAAATTTGTGTACAGGTTTGGACTTTGCTTTAGATAGATATTCCACAGCTACAATGCACAATGACTCCAAATTTACATTTCAAAGAATGTGTTTTTAGGGAGTAACATGAAAGGCAAAGCTGAGTGGGATCCTCAGATGTTTTAAATATCCACAAATCTATGTTCACCATAAAGATTCCAGTAATGTGGAGTCCATTATAGTCAATACTTTTCCTTCCCTGGATACAAATTCAATTGAACCAAAATATAGAAAACTAAAAGCACACTTTTAGTATGTTAATTCCCTAATGGAGCCATAAGGTCAGATAGGAAGGAATGGTGCCATTATAGGAAAAGAGAAAGAATTTGATAGTTGAAATAAAATGTTTCTAAACATTACATGGGTAAATACAATAGTATACATGATAAGCAAAAGGAAGGGTCCTGATCAATCAGACATAGAGGACACAAACGTCCCTTCCCCAAAATTAAAACTGCCATATGGTTTTGTGTAGAAGTGAACTTTCAAAAGTATTCCAGCTCAGTCCTAAAAGTGGAACCCAAACAGTGCCCTACCGGTGGCAGCAAGTCACTAGCGAAAGAAAAACATACATTTGGAAAACAAAGATGGGGGAGCTTATTATTTTTTAAAATTCCTTTAGAAAGAGATGTCATCCCAAAATATGACAATGTCATTTTTAAAATTATTAGAATGCACATATCTTTATAGATTACATAATTAATTAGTTTTATTTCTTGCTTTGTAAATAAGCCAGATAATTCTGAAGGCTCAATAAAAGAAAAGGGAAAGCGATGAGAACAATTTACAACATTTATATGAAATATTCAGCATGCAACAGTATAGGATTTGATTTTTTTGTGATTTTTTCCCCTGAATTTTGAAGGACATTTTGGCCTAAATACTTCTAATAAGTATGTTTACAAAAACCAATCAAAGGTGTTCAATATGAGAGTTGCTACTTACATTGTGATATGTGAGAAATGTCAGCCTGGGACATGGCAAGAAGAGTGTCAGTCCAGGCAAAGGCCTCCTCACACCTAAGACACTGACTGCAGTGAGACACTTCAGCAGAGGGCCCACTCCAGGCCTTCTCTGAGCTCTACTCCCTTGTG
>JADRCD010178317.1:1783-22024 GCA_019843815.1 Montemys delectorum
CTCTGTCTGTTCTCTCCATATCTCTCTCCTCTCTGTCCCTCTCTGTACTTCTCTGTCTCTCTGTCTCTCTCTGTCTCTGCCACTCTGTCTGTTCTCTCCATATCTCTCTCCTCTCTGTCTCTCTCTGTATTCTCTGTCTCTCCGTCTCTCTCTGTCTCTCTGTGTGTATCTATGTGTGACTCAGGATCTAATACAGAGCCTTGTGCATTTTATGCAACTGTTGTACCACTGAGCTATACCTAGTCTACTCACACATACCTTAAATTATTTTTAGATTTCTTTAAGCACAATATAGTGTAAATGCTATGTAAATAGTAGTTATACTATATTTAAGAATAATGACAAGGAGAGAACGATAAATATTTAGTACAAATACAGTTTTTATTGTCTGAATTTTTTTTTGACATCTCCACCTTCCCACTGATTGAACACATGGTTGCAGAACCTATGAATACAGAGAGATAACTGTGCTGTGTGATGTTGTATGGGACTCGAGAAGACAGTAACCTACATGTATTCCAAAAAGAGACTAGTTAACAAATTGTGGTACACCTATACAGTAGAAAATGATACAAGTATCAAAAAGTTATTTTATCTGTATATGCCTATGGGGTCAATGTCCATTATATATTATTAAGTAACACAAGTACACTAGAGAAGATAATACACAGTTTTATTACATTTTCATTTTAAAAGACATCTGGGCCAGTGAGATGGTTCAGTGGGTAAAGGCTTGCTACCAAGCCTGATGACCCGAGTTTCATCCCTGAGACCCACCTGGTAGAAGAAGACAGACTCCCACAAGTTGTCTAATCTCTAAACACGCTGTAGCATATGTGCCTCCCATCCTGTACATACACACACACCACACACAAATAAGTAAGTAAATAAATGTCATTTTAAAAATTAAGAACTAGAGAGATGACTCAGTCATCAAGAGCACCGGCTGCTTTTCCAGAAGCTCTGAGTTCAATTCCCAGCAGCCAATTCCCAGCGACTAACAGCTGTCTAATTCCAATTCTAGGGGACCAAATGCTTTTTGTCAGTCCTCTGTGGGCACCAAGCACATACATTATATAGACATACATTGTGGTTCAAAAAAGAATGGGGGGCCTGGGCTGAGGCCCAGGCCTGGCCTGCTGTGGCTCTCTCCCTGGTGGCAGGGGACCTGGTGCTGAGGCCCAGGTTTCTCTCTCTCCTCCCGGGGCTGGCCTGTTTGCTGCACGGCGCCTTAATTAAAAGGGAAGCAATGTATGAATGAGTTATTTTATTGTAGGAAGGGGAAATATGCTAGTTGAGTGGAGAGAAGGAAAGGAGAGGAAGGAGAGAGAGAGAGAGAAAGGAGAAGGGAGAGAAAAGAGAAGAGGGAGAAAGAGCAAGGAGGGGAGAGAGAGAGCAAGAGGGTAAGAGAGCGAGCGAGAGGGGAGAACAAGAGAGGAAGAAGGGAACAAGAGAGTGAGGAGGGGGCAAACCACGCCTTTTATTGTATGGGGCGTGGCATGCCTGGCTTGTGGTCAGATGACTGTGTGTAAAGTCCAGCTAGAATGCTGGGAGTTTGAGGCAGTGTCTGCCTGATAGAGCACACATCTCCTGCAGGGGCAGCTGTGAGGGGTCTGGGCTGAAATCTGAGCCATGGTCTCAGGAGCAATTCACCGAACGAACACCTTCTGTCCCTCCTGAGCAGATGCTCAGTGGGTCTCCGAGGTTCAAGGTGGCTCTACTGGACTCTGGCTGTCAGAACTGCTCACTGCCCAACAATACATGCAGGCAAAACACCCATACACATAAAATCACTTTTTTATTTTTCAAGACAGGGTTTCTCTGTGTAGCCTGGCTGTCCTGGAACTCACTCTGTAGACCAGGCTGGCCTTGAACTCAGAAATCCACTGGGATTAAAGGCATGCACCACCACTGCCCGGCTATTGTATAATTTCTAAGTATATATCTTTATAACATTTAAGGCAGATCAGATTTTTAAAAAAGAGAATAGAGCTGTTGAGAGCTGGATTTGTTTAGTTTGATGTCACGGCGCTGGATGATATCCTGAGGGTCTCCTGCATGCTAAACAAGTCCTTTGCCACTGAGCTAACCTCCAAGTCTCCTGGAATGTTTCTATATGAGTGGCCAGTTCAGTGGCAAGGGGACTGACAGTCGAAAGGACAATCAAACATGGAAGCATTTTGTGTTTTAGACAGATGTCATATAAACAAGGGATTGGGGGCTAGAGAGATGGCTCAGTGGTTAAGAGCACTGCTCTTCCAAAGGTCCTGAGTTCAATTCCCAGCAACCACATGGTGGCTCACAACCATCTGTAATAGGATCTGATGCCCTCTTCTGGTGTGTCTGAAAATAGCTACAATGTACTCATATGAATATAATAAATAAATCTTTAAAAAATAAAAAATAAAATAAAGGGAATGTCTCTTATTAATATTAATGGTTTTTTTGCCTCAAAAATGCTAAGTATGCTCTATCACTGAGCGAAGTTTTCAAGTTCTCTTACTTTAAATTGACAAAAAAATTATATGTATTTATATAATACAGAATGAGAGAAGCCTTTTATTGTATTCTTGTTTTTCATTTATTTTATTTTAAGTGTATGGGTGTGTGTATTAGTCAGGGTTCTCTGAAGTCACAGAACTTATGGTAGCCTCTATGTAGTAAAGGAATTTATTGATGACTTACAGTCTGTAGTCCGACTCCCAACAATGGTCAGCAGCAGCTGTGAATGGAAGTCCAAGGATCCAGCAGTTGCTCAGTCCCACAAGGCAAGCAGGCAAAGCAGAGCCAGCCTTCCTTCTTCCAATGTCCTTATATAGGTCTCCAGCAAAAGGTGTGGCCCAGATTAAAGGTGTGGGCCACCACACCTTTAATCCCAGATGACCTTGAACTCGGAGATCTTCCTATCTTTAATCTTCTGGGATTCATAGCCACTATGCCTCAAGATCTCCATGCCAAGATTCAGGTCGGAAACTTGTATCTCTCAGCCTCCAGATTAGGGCCACAGGTGAGCCTTCTAATTCTGGATTGTAGTTCATTTCAGATACAGTCAAGTTGACAACCAGGAATAGCCACAACAGTGTGTAATTTTTAATTTTTTAAAAACCTACTTTTAATAATGGTTCTTAAGTGCTTTAGCCTCTCTTCTAGCCCACCATCTACCAGAGGGAGTGGAAAGGAAAGGTTCTTAGGATGCAGGGGAAGTGGACCTGTTTAGAAATTGTTTCCTGGAGCACACCCCATCTGTGTTGTCAGGAAACCAGCAGTCCACTTTATAGGATTTGGCAGCAGCAGCTGGATCTACTCGTAAATACTTTATGGATACACCAGCAGTCCAGTTTGGTAGCATTGGGATAGCAACACAAGAAGAGCAGCAGAGGAACAACCTAGGAGAGAGAGCTGGGCCACAACCAAATCGGCAGGAATCAGCTGGAGGAACCAGGACCACCAGGGACACCAGGGGAAGTTCTCAGCTGTGCCTCTCTCAGTGAAGATGTGAGACCAAGAAGCGCTGCACAGCTAGCTATGCAGGCCAAGCGCCCGTCACTGTCTGCTGAGTCCCATTCATACGCCCTCCAAACATCACGTGTCCTCCATTGGTCTTGCCTCACCACGTGTCTTGCCTCGGTATGTGAATCCGTCTTAGCAAAACTCCACAGAAGTCTGTATCTCCATCGGCCAGAGCCCCCAGAAGCAGCAGGAAGCCACAGGAGCCTCTTAAGAAGTTTTCTGATTCGTTTCTCTCTATGGAGTCGTGACAATGGAGCTCAAAACAATGCTTGGAAGGCAAACCAACACATGCGTGCCATTAGCGAACAATCTTTTATTACACATCCTTTTATGTGCTTGCTTTAGTAAAACATCTTTTTACTTATGTCTGTTTCAGTGAAATGTCTGTTTCTTTACGAGTCTGCCTGAGCGAAACATCCTTTTACTTGTGTCCGCTTTAGAGAAACGTTCCTTCGCACGCCTGTTTTAGTAAAGCATCTTTTGACACGTATCCACTTCAGGAAAACACTCCTTCATAATGTTTGCTCCAGCAAAACACCATCCGACACAACTGACTTTCTAAAGAAACTAGAAGGTTCCACTTCATGGGTGTTTTGCCCATATGTATGTCTGTGAAGCATGTGCATGTAGTACCTGCAGAATCCAGAAGAGGGTGTCAGGTCCCCTAGAACTGGAGTTACAGGTAGTTTTGAGCTGCCACATGGCTGCTGGAAACCAAACCAGGATCCTATGGAAGAGCAACCTGTGCTCTAAGCCCTGAGCCATCTGTCCAGCCCTCTTCCTGTTATTGTTTTAAATAATGTTATATTTATTCTTTGAGAACTTCATTAAATATTTTAATCTTACTCTCCCCAACTCCCTCCAGACCTTCCCCTCTTTGCTACCCTTGTAACTTCAGGTTCTTCCACTCTTAAACAAACAAACAAGCAAACAATCGAGAATAGGGTCCAGTTTGTGTTGGCTGATCCCTGCTGAGCATGGAGCCTGCCAGGAGTGTAGTTGATGCACAAGGCCCCCCACCCCCACCCCCGGGGCTCATGACCCTGTTTAGTCTCAAGGTTTTGGATGTTTGTCTTGTTGGTTTGTTTTTGTTGTTATTGTTGTTTTTGAGACAGAGTCTCTCATACATCACAGGATGCCCACACTAGTCTCATGTTTGTGGCAGTTCTATCTACCTTAGCTTCCTAATACACGCGATTACAGGTGTGAACCACCACGCTCAGCTCATTGTGTTGTTTTTGCAGAGGTTGAGGCAGCAAGCAAAAGCCTTCTTGTTCACTCTCTGCTAGGCTGTGGTGGGAGCATTGGCAACAATGGTGCTTCTCTGGTAATATTGGTCACTATGTGAATTTAAGATGAGGAATGCCTTTGAAAATCGCGGCGATTTTCAAACTGTGCTAACATCTGCTTATTTCATATTAGTAGAAGGATATGTGGTTCAAGAGAACATCTATGCCTGGGAATCTCTGGGAATAGGAAAGTACCTGACAGCCCTGGCCATCTTGGGACCTGTATATATCACCCTGCTTTTCCTCATTGAAGCCAATGCATTCTATGTACTGAAATCCAGGCTCGCTGGCTTCTTTCCTTCCTTCTGGAAGGAGAAATTGGTGAGTTAATTGGGTTTAAGTCATGTAAGAACAGGTCAAGGTCTGGCTCTAAGCTTCCTGTGTTCTTTAGCTACCTTGGTTTTCCACATCAGAGGGGTCCCTGAGGCCATCCAACCATCTGTTTGTAATGTCTGGGCAGAGGACCACAGAGGAGGAGGAGGAGGAGGAGGAGGAGGAGGAGGAGGAGGAGGAGGAGACTCGGACTCAGCTCCTGAGGCCCTGGTCCACATACTGGTCACCTGGGGTATATTTAGGGCCAGCTCATCAGCTGACTAGGGACGAGACTCTAGCTTGCTAGAATAGCTCACCCTGTGAAATACTTCTGCAGGCAACTATGAGCGGACTGGAGGAAAGGCTGTTGTGTTAGTTAGCGCAGGGTATGACTACCTTCTAGAGGACAAGGTCTCTAGAGGAAAGTGAAGGAGATAAGCTTTTGCTTTATCTTCACATTCCTGGGTTTTAAACTTGTGTTATTAAAAAGCTGACATTTTGTGGTTTGACCTCCTACTTCATCGTGGTCAAGCCACTATAAATGTAGATACCTATGTAGATCCTGAGGTTGCATGTGTGTGCATACGTGGGCACTGTCGCAGGACCATCAGGGCCCCCATCCCTCTGACCCTAGTCAAGCTCTATCTTCTAACCTCAAAAACACTTACATTTCTACCCTTGTCGTGAGCACGTAGGGAATGATCTTTGATGCAACAGAGCCTGAAGATGAAGATGTTCTGGGAGAGACAGAAGCCATCAAGAATTGTTTGGAAACATTAGTAAAGAAAAACCCACTTGTTGTTAAAGAAGTGTCAAAGGTAAAGTTGGACTCAGCTCTGCTCCTTTATCTGTTTGCCTAATGTGAGGCTGGATCCTGTTATGAGACCGACATAGACCTTGAATTGATGATCATCCTACATCTGCCTCCTAAATACCTTGATTACAGGCATATGCCATGTGTCTTAGTAAGGGTTTCCATTGCTGTGAAGAGAGTCCATGACCACGGCAACTCCTATAAAGGAAAACAATTGGGGCTGGCTTACAGTTTCAGAGGTTCAGTCTGTTATCATCACGGCGGGAAACAGGGCAGCATGTAGGCAGATGTGGAGCTGAACGAGCTGAGAGCTCCTCTTTATCTGAAGGCAGCAGAAAGAGTCTGTGTGCTACACCTGGTGTGGCTTGAGCATAGCAGGGCTCCAAGCCCACACCACAGTGGCACACTTCCTCCAACAAGGCCACATCTCCTAAGAGTGCCATTCCCTAGGGGCCAAGCATTCAAACACATGAGTCTATGGTGGCCATACCTATTCAAACCACCACACTGTGCCTTGGCTTCTCACACACACAATCTCCCTTCTGATGGGCCTGTGGCCTGTGACCAATGGCAGATGGGCTGCTGGGAAGACAGATTTAGTAAGGTCTCTCTGGTTAAGAGTGAAGCTCACATGAGATCATTCTCACCAGAGGCAGAAACTGTGGTCTCTCTACGTTCTCTTCTGTAATCACCTTGGTAGAGGGAGAGAATGAGAGCCATGCTTGCTAAAGACCCAAGAAAGAATAGGAGAGGCATACCAGGCTTGACCTGTCCTATAACCAGACAACAATTATGGAGGTGCCAAGTGGGATAAGGACTCTGGAAACTAAATGGAGTTTCCTATGTTTCTCTGAGATTCTTAGGAAGAATTTTGAAAGATCCAGGTACTTTATAGCATTCCCCCTCCTCCAAGTTTGTCAGTCAGGTTTCCCTTCAAGCTTCTGGTGGTTAACAGAATGCTCCAGCAACATCAATGAGTTTTACTTGCTCAGGGACAAAGAGAAAAGGCTTACCTCCAAGAACGACGGTGACAATGCACAAGGGATGTAGGAAGGAGCAAGTAGACTGAGCTTGAGTCATGAGAGGCAGCTAGGTTGGGTGTGCAGTGGCTGCTGGCTGCTAGCCTCCTCGCTGCATCTCTGTCCTGTGTCTCTCAGGTCTATAAAGAGAAGGTACCCCTGTTGGCTGTGAACAAGGTGTCCTTTGTCGTTAAAGAAAAAGAATGCTTTGGCCTTCTTGGCCTCAATGGAGCTGGGAAGACTTCCATTCTCAACATGCTGACCAGCGAGCAGCCCATCACTTCAGGGGATGCCTTTGTCAAGGGTTTCAACATCAAGTCTGACATAGTGAAGGTGGGTGTGGCCTGGAACAAATTTTGGGGATAGATACAGGATTCCGGGTCACGAAGCTGGGACTTGATCTCTAAAAAGCTCACGTGTCTATTTCATTTGTAACCTCCAAATCTAGATATGCATCCAAGATGCTTCTCTTCACTCTCTGTCACAGGTCTGGCTGTTCACATAACACGTTCTCTCAAGTGCTTACAGGAGCCAGAAACACAGTGAGCCCCATAGTAGTATCTCTACTACCTTATCTTCTATCCTCTTCCTCCCCCTTCTCCTCTTCTTTTTCTTCCTCCTGTGTCATTTCGAAGAAATAGGGGAACACTAATCCACCTGCCATTCAAGGTACCATTCTAGTTATACAGTTGGCAGCCATGGTGCATAGATGATTAACTCCCCCCCAAAAAAAGCAAACAACAACAACAACAATAAGAACCCTTCAGCTCTGTCCTCTTGAACCCATTCCTATCTAGCCAATCTAGTCTCTATCTTCCTCCTTTCTCTGTACCACCTGGAACCACTGGCCTTTTCTAGCATCAAGACTTCTTTTGATTATCCCACAGCTTCCCTCTCTCCTTTTCCATCTCTATCACTAACAATTCTTTCCCAGACTTTTAGTAAATCCTTTGTTTTGTTTAGAGACAAGGTCTCATGATGTAGCCAAGGCTCACCCCAAACTTGTAATCCGAAGGGTTGGGATTATAGGCATGTGCCACTATACCTGGCTCTTTTGGTAGATCTGCATCTGTTTTGGAGGTTGTGGTATTCCTAAGTGATGTGCACATATCTGGCTGTTCTCGTATCCTATCCCTGCACGGTTCTTTTTGATTCTCTGGCTCCCACCACTGCCCACGTGCTGATGCTTCCCAAGTAGCCAGATAGCCAACGCTAATCTTGTGTCGACTCAGCTTCCATAACTGGACAGGAGCTAAAATTTGTCCAACATTGCAAAAGACACTCATTTATAATTATAAGTGAATGAAGCCCTGCTGTCTTAGTTTGGGTTCTACTGCTGTGAAGAGACACCATGACCAAGGCAAATCTTATAAAGGCAAACATTTCATTATGGCTGGCTTACAGTTTCAGAGGTTCCATTCATTATCATCATAGTAGGGAGCAAGGCAGCATCCAGGCAAACTTGGTGCTGTTGGAGCCAATAAATCTCCATCTCCATCTGAGGGCAGCCAGAAGGAGGGTCTCACACTGGTCAGACTTGAGCATATATGTGAGACCTCAAAGCTTGCCTCCAGAGTGACACACTTCCTCCAATAAGACCACACATCCTAATAGTGCCACTTCCCATGGGCCAAACCTATTCAAACCACCACATTCCACTCGATGGCCCCCACAGGCTTGTTCAAGCACATGAGTCTATGGGGGCCATTGTTGTTTTTATAAAACAAAATCCATTAAGTTTAATTTTACAAATGAAGACTCAGGAGCCAGATGGCGATGTGAAAGCCTGTTAGCTCAGGGAGGCAGAGAAAGCACACAGCTGACCTTCCTACTTCACTGACGTCCCAGAGGGGAAACGTCGTTCTCCACACTGTCATGAAAACCCTTCAAACTGAGTGTCCCTCCTTCATGCTCCTGTACGTCTCTCTACCTTCCTCCTGACTTCCTCTTACTCGCTATGCTTTTTTTCCCTATGTTCACTCCCTGTCAACAGGTTGCTTGCTCTGCCTCGTGACCTATAATTGACTTTTATTTAATCCTGTTTACAGAAAGCTCTTGGATTAAAGGTATATGCTAGGGCTGAGCCACACCACAATAAGAAACAGGTTTTTCCAGTTCACAATCTTAGGGGTCATAATGTGATCAAACATCTGCAACAGGCCATACCTAGCCACAGAATAATGCAAAATACATTTAATCCAACTTCAAAAGTCTCCACGGTCTATAAGTCTCAACAATGTTAAAACTCCAAAGTTCAAAGTCTCTTCTGAGATTCATGCAGTCTCTTAACTGTAATCTCCTATAAAATCAATATAAAAAAGCAGATTACAACATATCATGGCACAGGATATACATTTACCATTTCAAATATCACAGTGAAGAAATACTGGACCAAAGCAAGACCAAAAACCAACTGGGCCAACTAGAACTCTGCATCTCCATGACTGATGTTAAAGCACCCTTCAGATCTCTAACTCCTTTCAGCGTTGATGACAGAAACACACTTCTTTCTCTTGGGCTGGTTCCACTCACTGTTAGCAGCATTCCTTGGCAAGTACGCCATGGCTCTGGCATCTCAAACATTTTGGGGTCTCCAAGGCAAGTTGAATTTCACAGCTTCTTGCTCAAATGTCTGGAGTCTGCACATGACCTTCTAGACTCCTCCAAAGGGCCTTGGTCACTTTTCTATCTCTACTCTCTGTAGCATTCTAGGCTTTGGTTGACTCCACACCACTCCACTGCTGCTGCTATTCTTAGTGGCCATCTCATGATATTCTCATTGGTCATCTCCAATACACTGGAGTATTCCCCTACATCTAGGCTGCACTTTCACCAATAGCCTCTCATAGGCTCTCTTCATGGTGTCAAGCTTCAGCATCTTTGCATGATCCCTTCAGTCCTGGGCCTTCAACTGCCAGTGAGTCACCTTCACCTATGTCCTTTCCTGACTTCTAACAGTGCCAAGCCTTAGCTGCTCTCCAGGATCCCTTTGTGCTTTCAAAACGAGTACCACATGGTACTGCTGCCAGCACTATGCCTATCCCTGGAACACAGCTTGTTGTACTGTCAGAAAACACTTCCCATGCCAGGCGGTAGTGGTGCACACCTTTAATCCCAGCACTTGGGAGGCAGAGGCAGGCAGATTTCTGAGTTCGAGGCCAGCCTGGTCTACAGAGTGAGTTCCAGCACAACCAGAGCTATACAGAGAAACCTTGTCTCAAAAAACCAAAAAAAAAAGAAAAAAAAAGGAAAAAAAAAAAAAAAAAAAGAAACCACTTCCCAGAAGATTTCACCTCAGTGCTGATCTCTTCTTAATCGCTGCTAATTTCTTAGCTCTGGGTAACCAGCATCAGTCGTCCCCATAACCCCTTCTATTCTTGACTCTAAAGCCAGAGCCACATAGCCAAAGCTGCTGAGTTCTGCTGCTTTTTGGGGCTGGGACATGACCCCCTTGTTCTATCACATCTTCATCCGCTTTCTGTTTTACATGCTTTCACTGCCTAAGCCTGGCTGTCCTAGAACTTACTCGGTAGTCTGACCTTGAACCCAGAGATCTGCAAGCCTCTGTCTCCTGGGATTAAAGGCATATACCATCATGCCTGGACCTAAGCTTTGATTTAATTCCTTTTCACAAGATCTTTATAAGCATGGCCACTAGGCCTCAATATCTGGATCACAGCTGTGCCCTCCATTTCTGGATCGCAGTTCATTCCTGATACAGTCAAATTGACAACTGAGAATAGCCATCACAATCTATTCTTGTCAATTTGACACACAATCATATCTTCTTAGATCCAAATGGAAACAGTAATAAGTCATAATAATGCTCATACAACTGCAAACACATTAACAATAAGCTTAGCTGGGTGGTACCTTGCTCCAAGGTCACCATTCTCTTAATTACATTTAATATTCTTAAACACAGGATTTAGCTCCATTCCACTTCCAGGTGCCCCTTTAATTTTTGAACTATACATTTTGTAGTTTTCTTTCAAAGCTTGTTATGCGTGATTAAAATGCTATTCATAAGAGTGAATGACAGGACAAAGCTAAACTAGGGTTCTTTGAGATTAATCTAAATTTCTTCACCTCAGGCAGACTCTTCAGACAAGGGCAAAATGTAGCCATATTCTTCATCAAAATGTCACAAGAATGATTTCTAGGCAACATACTAATCTCCTGCTCTGAAACCTGTTGGGCCAGGCCCCCACATTTCAAATCACCCCAGCACCGCTGTCTCCCACGCTTCTAATAGGATGGCCCATTAAGCCCCCCTTAAATCATTCTCCTGCTTTCCAAAGTCCCGACATCCACATTCCTCCAAACAAAAGTATGGTCAGGCCTAGCACAGCAATGCCCCAGTCCCTGGTAGTAACTTCTGTCTTAGGTTTCATTGCTGTGAAGAGGCACCATGACCAAAGCAACTCTTATAAAGGCAAACATTTCATTGGAGCTGGCTTACAGTTTCAGAGGTTCAGTCCATTACCATATATATATCCCCACCTCTACAGTGACACACTTCCTCTAACAAAGCCACACCTCCTCCAATAAGGCCACACCACCTAATAGTGCCACTATCCATAGGCCAAGCATAATTCAAACCACCACCTGCTGACGCTAAACAGGATTAGCAGATAAGCAGGATAAAAAGAAATTGCTTCCACAGAACATTGTTATAGTAATACTTCTGTAAACCAAACATACACACAAAATAAAATCTAAAGTAAAAGTAAAAATCTATCAAGAAAAGGTGGATTGGCTGAACAAAAACAGCATTTAAGTTGACATCAGACTTCTCCTAAACAGACACAAGGGTCCAGAGAAGACCACCAATGTAGGGAATAACCTAACCCAGAGTGGCAGTCTACTGTATGAAGCTACACTTAAGAAAAAGACACATTGGAGGACACAGTTGGAGATGTAGCTCACGCTTCACGCCAACACACACCCAGCCTTTGGCTCAATCTCCAGCATCACACACACAGAATTTGTTTGTTTTGCTTTTTGGTTTTCGAGACAGGGTTTGTCTGTGTAGCCCTGGCTGTCCTGGACCTCACTCTGCGGACCAGGCAACTCGCAGATCCACCTGCCTCAGCCTCCCAGGTGCTCGGCTTACAGGTATGTGCCACCGCTGCCTGGCCTTTCGTTGTCATGAGGTCTGTTTTACTTTCATTAATCATATGAACAATTTTCTATAACATCCCAAGGCAAACCAATGAAATCTTGAGTCTGATTGCTGGAGGCTTTCCTTTCCAGAGACTCCCCCAGCTGCTGACAGTGGTGTGGAGTACCTGGGTTTACGGTGTAGCTTGTGGCTGGGGTCTTTCCTGTAGGTGGAACTTCCTTCACATTACAAGGGATTCTCGGAGATAGTAGGGTGGCGTGGAGGAATCGTCAAGTCTAATTTTTAGGAAAATTCCCTGCCTTTGCCAACTGGTGATGTCATTGGATGTCCATTTTTTAAAGATTTATTTATTTATTTTATGTGTATGAGTACACTGTAGCTGTACAGATGGTTGTGAGCCTTCATGTGATTGTTGGGAATTGAATTTTAGGACCTCTGCTTGCTCTGGTCGTCCCTGCTCACTCCAGCCCAAAGATTTACTTATTATTATACGTAACTACACTGTAGCTGTCTTCAGACATGCCAGAAGAGGGATTCAGGTCTCATTACTGGTGGTTGTGAGCCACCACGTGGTTGCTGGGATTTGAACTCAGGCCCTTTCGAAGACCAGTCAATGTTCTTACCCGCTGAGCCATCTCGCCAACCTGGATGTCCATTTTCTTCAGCTTGACTGTATTGAAGCTGTCGACTTCAGCCATCATCTGACCTAACTGCTATTTTTTTTTTATACCCCATTGACCCTCGCTTTGAGCCCATGCTTCTTGTGCTCCCATTTGAGTTGCTGCAGCAAGAGACCACAGAGAAGAAAAAAAAATTTTTTTTGCTGTTGTTGTTGCTTTGAGGCAGGGTCTCTCTATGTACCCCTGGCTGTTCTAGAACTCTAGACCAGGCTTGTCTCAAACTCTGAGAGATCTACCTGCCTCTGCCTTCTGAGAGCTAAAATTAAAGGTGTGCCTGGCCAGAAATTTTTCTTAAAAACACTTTCATGGGATTGGTGAGATGGTTCACTGGGTAAAGTGTCTGCTGCACAGGCAGGAGAAGATGAGTTCAAATCCCCAGCACTCACACAAAGGCAGGCATGATCTGTGGTGAAATTTTCAATTACTGTTTCTATCTCACTGGATGTTGTGGGTCTATTTAAATTGTTTACTACATCTTGATTTTACTTTGGTTGGTTATATGAATATGGAATGTGATGGTTTGTCTACGCTCAGCCCAGCAAGTGGCACTAGTAGAAGGTGTGGCCTTGTTGGAGTGGGTGTGTCGCTGTGAGTGTGGGCTTTAAGACCCTCATCCTAGCTGCCTTCAGATGAAGGTGTAGAACTCTCAGCTTATCCCACACCATTCCTGCCTGGATGCTGCCATGTTCCCACCTTGATGATAATGGACAGAACCTCTCAGCCTGTAAGCCAGCCCCAATTAAATGCCCTTACAAGAATTGACTTGGTCATGGTATCTGTTCATAGCAGTAAAACTCTAACTAAAACAGAAATTTATCCATTCTTTTAGATTTTTTTCAGTTTGATAGAATACAGACTTTTAGAGTATAATCTTAAGACTCTGAATCTGTTGTAATGTCTCTCTTTTTGTCTCTAATTTTATTGATTTGGAAATTCTTCCCTTTTTGGTTATTTTGGCTGAGTTTTGCTATCTTATGAACATTTTCAAGAACCAATTCTTTGCTTCACTGATTATTTGTAATTTTTTTTTCATTTTGGTTTCATCCCTGAGTTTAGTTATTTCTTCCAGTCTACTCTTTTTGGGTGTTGTTTGTTCTTGTTTTTCTCAAGCTTTCAAGTGTGGCCTTAAGTTGTCAGTACGAGAGCATTCAGTTCTTTTTTTTTTTTTTTTTTAAAGATTTATCTATAATTATATCTAATTAGCTGTCTTCAGACACACCAGAAGAGGGCATCAGATCTCATTACAGGTGGTTGTGAGCCACCGTGTGGTTGCTGGGATTTGAACTCAGGACCTTCAGAAGAACAGTCAGTGATCTTACCCGGTGAGCCGTCTCACCAGCCCAAGCACTCAGTTCTTGATGTAAGCATTTAGTGCTGCAAACGTTCCTCTCTGAACAGCCTGCTCTGTCCCTTTGGTCTGTTGTGTTTTCCCTTCCAATGAATTCTAAAATGCTTTAAATGTCCTTCTTGGTTTCCCCGTCGACCCAGTTCTCATTCACATGTACTATCTAGTTCCAGAATTGTGTGCATTTGCCGTTTCTGTTGTTGTTGGTGGTGTCATCCAGCTTCCTTCCTTCATGGTCAGATGAAATTCAGGATATCATTTTAATTTTCTTATGCTTATTAAGTATTACTTCATGTCCAACCATGTGGTCAGTTTTGAAGAGAGATCCATGGACTTCTGAGAATCTATTCCTTAGTGTGGGGATTGAATGATCTGTAAATGTGGTAGTTTCTTTTGATTTTATAGTAGTTAATTCCAGTTTTCTCTGTTTAGTTTGTCCAGATGACCTGTCTGTTGGTGAGTGCGCAGTACTGACATCACCTTCTATCATTATGTTGGTATCCCTGTGTTTAGTACACAAATGTTTAGATATACAATATTCTTTCATTTTTTTCTTTAATGATCAGATAGTCTCCTTCCTTATCTATTCTGACTAGTTTTGGTATGAAGTTGATGTTATCAGACATTAAAAGAGCTATGCCAGCTTCATTCTTAGTTACGTTTGCTTGGAATACATTTTTGCAATATTTTATCCAAAAAGTAGTATCTTGATGGTAAGGTGTGTTTCTCGGAGGCAATGGAAATGTTGGTTCTGCTTCCTAACACAGTCTGTTCATCTGTTTCTTATCATGGGGAACTGGGACTTAGTGGAGTGTTTAATTCCAGTTTTTGCTGCTTTGGTATTGTTTTCTTAGACCTCTTTTGGTTAACCATTTTGGTATATTTTTCTTTGCATCCTCTTCCATGTGTTTAGATTTGTCTTAGGTACTTTTCTATTGCTGTGATAAAATACCATGACCAAGGCACCTTACACAGGAAATCATTTATTTGGCTTATGGGTTGAGAGAGTTAGAGTCCATGATCCTGAGGCACAGGCATGGTGGCAGAAACAGCTGGGGTAGCAGCAGAGAGCTCATATCTTGATCCAAGAGTAGGAGACAGAGAGAGTGCACTGGGAATGACATGTGTCTTTGACATACCTCATCCAACATGGCTACACCTCTCAATCCTTCCCAAAGAGTTCCACCAGCTAGGGCCATGTGTTCAAGAACCTGGGTCTTTGGGGACATTCTCCTTCAAACCACTATAAGAATGAAGTATTCCTTCTAGTATCTAGACTCTGTATAGATGACTTAGAGGATATAAATTCCTTGAATATATTTTTATCGTGAACTTTATTTTCCTTCTTCAACTATGACTGATAGTTTTCTAGGTACAGTTGTCTAGGCTGGCATCTGTAGTAGTCCAGAACTTGCAGAAAATCAGTCCAGTTCCTCTTGGCTTCCAAAGTCTCCACCAGATGTTACTCTGATGGGATTACACTTATACGCTACTTATTTTTTCTAATGTGCAGCTTTCAATATACATTCTTTGTTCTGTACATTTAGTATTTTGATTATTATGTGTCATGGAAGGTTTCTTTTCTTTTTCCTTTGTTGTGGTTGTTGCTGCTTTGGGTTTCTCTGTGTAGCCCTGGCTGTCCTGGAACTCACTCTGTAGACCAGGCTGGCCTCTAACTCAGAAATCCGCCTGCCTCTGCCTCCCAAGTGCTGGGATTAAAGGCGTGCGCCACCACTGCCTGGCTGTGTAAAAGTTTCCTTTCTGTATTTGGTGTTCTGTATATCTCTTACTACTTGATGGATATTTCTTTACTTAGACTTGGGAAATTTTCTTCTGTGATTTTGTTGAAATTTCTTTTTCTGTACCCATGGATCACAGTGACAAGAAGGACCTTTGAGTTCAGTAGTTGAGTTGTCATCTTTTAAAGATTTAATTAATATTCATTTTTATGCATGGGTGTTTTGCTCCATATATGTTTGTGTACCTCATGCATGGTTGGTGCCCAGGGAGATCAGAAGAGGGCATAGGGTCCCCTAGGATGAGAGTTACAGGCAGGTATGAGCTGTCATGTGTTGCTGAGAATTGAAGTCTGGCCCTCTGGAGAAGCAGCCAGTGTTCTTCACACTGACCTACCTCTTCGGCTCCCAGTTATGGTACCTTTTTAAGGAGTCAAGCTGCCTTGCTTTTTCACCTCTCTTGCATTTCTGTGTTACAAATTGCTCCTCTGTCGGTTTGGATCTCTCGTCTGGATTTTGGAGGAGGCGGAGATCTTACTGAGCAGCCTACACTTGAAGGCTCAATCCCAAGGAAGAGAAGCAAAGAGGAAATGAAACATTGGAAGGAGCTTTTGAGTTCTCTCCAAGCCCCACCTCCACCACCCCCACTCCCACCCGAAACAAGGAGACTGCTGTGAGGCTGCATTCATTTGCTCACGTCTGCCCAACACATCTTTCCCAGGATCCTTTTGCTTCTTTCCAGGATTGCTGAAGCATTTCCTTTATTTCTCTTTCTCTCTCTCTCTCTCTCTCTCTCTCTCTCTCTCTCTCTCTCTCTCTCTCTCTCTCTCTCTCTCTCTTCTTTTTGAGAGTGATGACTCTTTCTCACTGGAAGATACTTATCCAAAGTTAGCATAGCCTTAGCCTGGTACAGTGTGCCCTTAATCCAGGACTCAGGGCATGGAAGTGGGAGGCTCATGAGTTCGAGGCTAATCTGGAGGCATCTGTTTTCCAGGTCACCTGGAACTCAACTCCTCATTCTGTCTCTTGACAGCTTCTGACTCTTCCCTAAGCAGACACAAAGCAGGTGGCTTTGTGTTTGCTTTGTCCTCATCTCCAGGTAGCACAGCTTCTTGAGTGGGAGGGGGAAAGCAAAAATTGTATCACCTTATCTTTTTTTAAAATATCTATCTATCTATCTATCTATCTATCTATCTATCTATTTAATGTATATGAGTACACTGTAGCTGTCTTCAGACACACCAGAAGAGGGCATCAGATCTCATTACAGATGGTTGTGAGCCACCATGTGGTTTCTGGGAATTGAACTCAGGACCTCTGGAAGATCAGTCAGTACTCTTAACTACTGAGCCATCTCTCCAGTCCAGTGTTATCTTAATGTCTGTGACAGGAGAGTACTTGAATGGGGTGGCCAGCTCAACGTTTGTAATAACAAAATACAGAAGTAACTCAAGTATCTAAAGAGCCCAAGTAGTTACTTTCTAAATGAAATCTAAGAAACTTCCCTGACCTTACTGTCCCTGCTGAACTATTTCCTATTGAAAGATTCTAAGACGGGGAGTCATTGTCTTCTACTTGATACTATTAATGAGCCCACCAAGCTCTACGGGACCTATCATTCTAAACCCGTGGTTACACAGACAGCTCCGGTTAAACTCAGTGTCACAAAACAAAACAAGGCGGCATGCATGCGGAGAGGGTGTTTGTAGGAAGGTGGAGTTGCACCATTCGGAGGGAGATGAGGGAAGTTAAGGGTGAGAGTAATTGGAATTCATTGTATATACATATGAAATTACCAAAGGGGGCTGGAGAGGTGGCTCAGTGGCTAAGAGCACTGACTGCTCTTCTAAAGGTCTTGAGTTCAATTCACAGCTACCACATGGTAGGTCACAATCATCTGTAATGGGATCTGCTGCCCTCTTCTGGTGTGTCTGAAGACAGCTATAGTGTACTCATATACATAAAATAAATAAATCTTTTAAAATAATGAAATTATCAAAATTTAATTTTTAAAAGAATATTTTAAAAACCTGTTCTGGATACATAGCAGCTAAAGTGAGTTGGGAGTAGGGCTTTATGTGGCGACACGGGGAGAGCTACAGGCTGTGACATTCTGTTAGAAGAGCACATTAAACAACAGTAAACATGGGATGACACCAGCATGCAAGCAGTGTTGTTCTAGGAGAGCATGTCCCTGTAAGACCCGCATTAACACAGAAGTCTGGAGGACACACACCAAGCAGGCTGCACGCTCCTGGCAGAGACTCCGGAGGCCTTCATGCAAATGTTTCATATGTATATAAAATAGACTATGTGTATAATCTATTTACCAATTGCGTGTCTAATAGAAAACACTTACAAAGAGGAAATGATAGGCCGTTGAGATGGTTCAGTAGGTAACGGCACTTGCTGCAAAAGCCTGAGCTCCATATTGGAAACCCATCCAAAAGTATGAGGAGACGAGCAGCTCCGCAGGGCTGGCCTCTGGTTATGTCCAGTTATGGACGATGGCGCATGTGCACCCACATCCACACATCATATAAAGTAATAATAAAAATAACAATAATAATAATGACGAGAATTAATTTAAAAAGAGAGAAATGAAAACCAAGATGTTTCTCCTGACTCCTAAAATAGGGGACACTGAGTACTTCTGTTTTCAGGACATGTGGGCAAGAGGAGGAACCAAGCCATCATTCTCCTCTTCCTCCTCTTCTTCTTCCTCCTCCTCCTCCTCTTCCTCCTCTTCTTCTTCCTCCTCCTCCTCCTATTCCTCTCCCTTCTCCTTCTCTTCCTCTTCCTCCTCCTCCTCCTCTTCCTCTTCCTCCATCCTTTAGAACCTGTTCACCCACACTACCAGCAAGGCTACAACCTAAGACTGCCCAGCATCCTGTCATCCTATGCATGGCTCCTTCACACTGCACAACTGTCTCCACAGTAGACATGGATATTTATGAAAGCAAAGCTGAGCACCAGGCCAGGGGAGAGTCTGGGAACCACTGAGCTGGGAGGTATGAGGACGCTGTGGAAGAGGCTTTACTCTGATGTATCTCCCTCTCGGGCTGTTGTAACTCAGGTGCGGCGGTGGATTGGTTACTGTCCTGAGTTTGATGCCCTGCTAAACTTCATGACAGGAAGAGAGATGCTTGTCATGTACGCCCGTATCCGGGGCGTCCCTGAGTGCCACATTAAAACCTGTGTCAACCTGATCCTCGAGAACTTACTCACGTGTGTGTACGCAGACAAGCTGGTGAAGACCTATAGGTGGGTCTGGGGGTTCCCTTGCCCTTCCCATCTCCATTTGCAAGATAATCCCAGTTCTTCTCAGAACTGGATTGTAGAGTAAAGGCTGTCAGGCATAAAAGAACTGCGCTGTGTGTGCCACTGGAGATGGGGGCGGAGGGAGGCTGGTCTCTGTCCCAAGCCGGAGGCCTTTTGTGTGGCTGAGAACAAGTCTACGTCATCATGTGTGACTAGAACAACAGGGTAGGCAGATCTCCGTCTGTTATTTCATGTCAAGCTTCCTATGTTGGATAGGGTAGGTTTTCATATTAAATCATTGTTACTTCACCATGATATGTCTCCCAAGGTGTCTGAGGTAGTTAATTCCTGTTACCAGTGACAGAACCCTAACTCAGATTAGCGTACTCAAAGCTTGGAACTGACTGCCCAAGTTCACAGACTCTCCTCCCCTGGCGTTGTAAGAGGTGCCCTTGTGGGAGGCGCCTGTCAGCACTCCATCTTTGGAACTGGAAAGTGGAGAGACGCCTCTAGCCGATTCCAGTGTCAGATAGAGTCCTCAACTCTCCCGCAGTTTGTCGGCTTGAGTCTGGGGCAGCTTTTCATATCTCCTTGTGTATTTTGAGGATGAACTGAATTTACATTTGAAAACTTTTGAGCGAGCGAAGCTTTGCACACAGTAAACGCTATGTGAGTTCAATGAGGGAGCTGGAAGATGGCTCCTGCAGAGCGCCCAGATTTAGTTCCTATCACCCACAAAGCGGTTCACAACCACGTGTAACCCCCGTTCTAGATGATCTGATACCCGCTGACCTTTGCGAGTACCTGCATTCAGGCATACACACATACACATGTTTTTTTTTTTTTTTATTAAGAAAAATAAATAAATAAAGCCAGTATGGTAGTATACACTTCTTAAGAGGCTGAGTCAGGAGGATGGAAAGTTCAAGGCCAGCCTGGACTACACAGTGAGTTTCTTAAGAAAAACTGTTAGCCGGGCGGTGGTGGCGCATGCCTTTAATCCCAGTACTTGGGAGGCAGAGGCAGGATTTCTGTGTTCGAGGCCAGCCTGGTCTACAGAGTGAGTTCCAGGACAGCCATGGCTACACAGAGAAACCCTGTCTCAAAGAGAGAGAGAGAGAGAGAGAGAGAGAGAGAGAGAGAGAGAGAG
>JADRCD010178319.1:0-22381 GCA_019843815.1 Montemys delectorum
CATGTGGGAGCCAGTCTTCTCCTCATGGCCTTCAGATGAAGATGTAGAACTCTTAGCTCCTCCTGCACTCTGCTTGCCTGGACTCTGCAATGCTCCTGCCTTAATGACAGTGGACTGAACCTCTGAACCCATAAGCCAGCCCCAATTAAATGTTGTCTGTATAAGAGTTTCCTTGGTCATGCTGTCTCTTCACAGCAGTAAAACACTAACTAAGACAGTTACTGACAAAATACAGAATCTATTGCCAGAGAACATGCAGATCTCATTTTTTATATTATCATCATTAGAAATAGATAGGTTTTCTTAGAGAAATAATCAAGTACAATGTAGGTAGAATACTATATGAGAACATACTAAAGGAGAGACAAAAATAAAATAAAACAGATAGATACAGGAAAAAGACACAATAATCAAGTTAAAAGATTATTGAGAAAGATTGGTTTGTTTTTCCATCAAAATAAATGAAACCAAATGTTATTTTTATAATAAAAATTTAAAATATATCTAAGAATTTATTAACACATATCACAAAATGTACACATATTTTGTATATATTTTAAAGATAATAGATGTTTTGAAGTTACTTATATTAATTCTTCTTTAAATAATTTGACAAATCATTGTCCTTTTGCTAAGAAATTGTGATTAGTAACAATAGAAATTAACTAAGAGTTAAAAATAATATAATGGATAGAATAGTAGTTTTTCATTACACAATGACAATCCATAAATAATTACAGGTTTGATCCTTCTGGTCTGGGTGCCCTGAGCAGACCTTGGGTGCAAACTCCATAGCCAGTCCCACAACACCCAGAGGAAGCTCTACTTCCAGAGTCTCTAACATGCCTAGGACCACAGGATCACAGGATCACAGGAGTTTGATCACATTAGGATCTCAGGGTCCCAGTGGCAGCTTGACTACTAGGAGCTCTGACATACCCAAGATCACTGGATCCCAGGATTCCAGGATCTCCCAGAATCACAGAATCACAGAGACAGCTGAACTCTGAGGAGTTCTGACACATCCAGGATCACAGTAAGGACAGGCTCCAGTCACATATATCGAGGGCCAGTAGCACTAGAGGTAATCAGATGGTAGGAGGCAAATATAAGAACATAAGCAACAGAAGCCAAGGTTACTTGGCATCATCAGAACCCAATTCTCCCACCATAGCAAGTCCTGGATACACCATCACACTGGAAAAGCAAGATTCAGATCTAAAATCACTTCTCATGATGGTGATAGAGGACTTTAAGAAGGACAAAAACAACTCCCTTAAAGAAATACAGAAGCTTTTGGCTAAAATCTACTGATCAGTGAATGCATACCAAATGTGTTCTTTTGAAATTGAGTTACTTTACTGATGATGATATTTTCTAGTTCTATCCATTTGCGTAAGAATTTCATGAATTCATCAGTTTTAATAGTTGAGTAGTTCTCCATTGTGTAGATGTACCACATTTTCTGTATCCATTCCTCAGTTGAAGGACATTTGGGTTGTTTCCAGCTCCTGGCTATTATAAATAAGGCTGCTATGAACACAGTGGAGCATGTGTCCTTATTACATGTTGCAGCATCTTCTGGGTTTATGCCCAGGAGTGGTATAGCTGAGGCCTCAGTTATGCACTCACTGATAAGTGGATATTAGCTCCAAAGCTCCAAATAACAAGATACAATTCACAGACCACATGAAGCTCAAGAAGAAGGAAGACCAAAGTGTGGGTGCTTCAGTCTTTCTTAGAAAGGGGAACATTGTAGGGAAATCAAGAGTGGAGAGGTGGGATTGGATGGGTGGAGGAACACCCTCATAGAAGCAGGGGGAGGGAGGATGGGATAGGGGATTTCTAGGGGGGAACAGGAAAGACAATGACATTTGAAATGTAAATAAAGAAAATGTCCAATTAAAAAAAATAATTAATGAAATACAGGAGAACACAGGTAAACAGATAGAAGTCCTTGAAGAGGTGCAGAAGATACCATAGAAAACATTGATACTACAGTTAAAAAATGCAAAAAGCAAAAATCTCCCAACCCAAAACATCCAGAAAATTCAGGACACAATGAGAAGACCAAGCCTAAGGATAATAGGTATAGAAGAGAGCAAAAATTCCCAACTTCAAGGGCCAGTAAATATCTTCTAAATATAGAAGATATCTTCCCTAACCTAAAGAAAGAGATGCCCATGAACATACAAGAAGCCCAAAGAACTCCAAATAGACTGGACCAGAAAAGAAATTTTTCCCATCATATAATAATCAAAACACCAAATGCACTAAACTAAGAAAGAATTTTAAAAGCAGTAAGGGGAAAAGGTCTAGTAACAAATAAAAGCAGATCTATTAGAATTCCACCAGACTTCTCACCAGAGACTATGAAAGCCAGAATATCCTAGGTAGATGTCATACAGACCCTAAGAGAACACAAATGCCAGCCCAGGCTATTGTACCCAGCAAAACTCTCAATTACCATAGACAGTGAAACCAAGATATTCCATGACAAAACCAAATTTACACAATATCTTTCCATAAATCCAGCCCTACAAAAGATAATAGATGGAAAGCACCAACAGAAGGAGGGAAACTATACCCTAGAAAAATCAAGAATGTAATCTTTCAAAAAACCCAAAAGAAGATAGCCACACAAACATAATTCCACCTCTAACAACAAAGATAACAGGAAGTAATAATCACTTTTCCTTAATATCTCTTAACATCAGTGGACTCAATTCCCCCCAAACGATGTAGACTAACATACTAACTATGTAAACAGGACCCAGCATTTTGTTGCATACAGGAAACGCACCTCAGTGACAAAAACAGACACTACTTCAGAATAAAAAGTTGGAAGCCAATTTTCCAAGCAAATGGTTCCAACAAAAAAGTTGAAGTAGTCATTCTAATATCCACTAAAATCAACTATCAACAAAAAGTTATTAGAAAAGATAAGGAAGGACACTTTATATTCATCAAAGGAAAAACCTACCAAGATGAACTCTCAATTCTGAACATCTATGCAACAAATGCAAGGGCACCCACATTCATAAAAGAAACTTTACTAAAGCTCAAAGCACACATCACACCCCACACAATAATAGTGGGAGATTTCAACACCCCACTCTCAGCAATGGACAGATCATGGAACCAGAAACTAAACAGAGCCACAGTGAAATTGACAAAAGTTATGAACCAAAAAAAAAAAATCTAATAGATTTTTATAGAACATTTCATCCTAAAGGAAAGGAATATACCTCCTCTCAGCACTTCATGGTACCTTCTCCAAATTGTCCATATAATTGGTCACAAAACAGGCCTTAACAGATATAAGAAGACTGAAATAATCCCAAGCACCCTATCAGATCACTACAAACTAAGGCTGGTCTTAAATACCAACAAAAACAATGGAAAGCACACATACACACGGAAGCTGAATAATCCTCTACTCAATGACAACTTGGTCAAGGAAGAAATAAAGAAAGAAATTAAAGGCCTTTTAGAATTTAATGAAAATGAAGACAACATCATACCAGAACTTATGGAACACCATGAAAGCAATGTTAAGAAGAAAACTCATAGCTCTAAGTGCCTCCAAAAAGAAACCGAAGAAAGCTTACACTAGCAGCTTGACAGCACACCAGAAAGCTCTAGAACAAACAGAAGCAAATACACCCAAGAGGAGTAGACATAGATGGCAGGAAAAAATCAAACTGAAGGCTGAAATAAACCAAATAGAAAAAAAAGAACTGTACAAAGAATAAAGAAAACCAGGTGCTGGTTCTTTGAGAAAATCAAGAAGATAGAGAAACCCTTAGCCAGATTAACCAGAGGGCACAGAGAGAGTATCCAAATTAATAAAATCAGAAATGAAAAGGGAGACATAACAACAAAATGTATCTTAAAATAATTATTATGTTTGTTGAATATTAATAGTTTAAAATATTAAAATCATGTTCTACAAAGAAGCAAAGAAACAAAAGACAAATGTATAGTCTAGGATCATTAAATGAACACCTACTTCTGATTTGTTCGGTATTTTTGTTTCAACAATGAGAAACACAAAATATTTAATGTTTCTGTTCTTTTGACAATATGTTGCATTTTAAGACTGAGGTTTAGACTTAATAAAGTGGTGTTTCTAGTTGAAAAAAATACGAGTATGATAGAATTATATTATCATCATAGAAATGGCTGATTTAAGCATGAATAATCAAATGAATGGTAAAGGCATTGTATCAGATCTTACTGTGAAAAAGGCTTTATGAGATCTCAAAGCATTGATCCACAGAATTTTATTGAACTTCAAAGAAGAAAGCACTTCTTAAGGAAAACATGTTGGGGGATAGGTGCTATCCTAACCACAGACTATCATTTGGCCTTGACAGAAATAGTCACTCTAATCAATTGCTTTCCCAAGGTGATGTATCAAGAAAGGCCAGTACCAGCTTTACAACATCCCTGCCAAGAACTGCAACCTGAAATTAATCAGAAACGAATGATTGGAAGATGTATTTGACTTTCAAAATAAAAGTCATAGGATATTAAAAATGAATGATGAATAAACTATTGATAAGCTGTCTAGGTATATAGCTATAGAGTCATAACCATTAAGGGCAATACACCCTATGCAAGGCAATGCCAAAACTGAAAAAGAAAAGCCAGAAAGGCATTTTAAAATTTAGATATTGATGGAAATTTCAGCAGTTAAAACTTCTCTAAATTAAATTTAATGTAAACAAACTCATTATTAACAGTAGAAAAGTTTTCATAGGAAACACTAACAGTACAAGAATTTAGAAGAAATCAAAGTTAGATCTTATGAATTGAATATCTGATACTTTTAGAGAATAATAAATTATTTGGAAAACACAAAAGAAGTGAAATCAACATAAATAAATGTCCCATGAGCAACTTTCACATTCAAGTGTGAATTACTTGATATTCTAGCATTTTATTTATTTTATTTCTTACAACGTGTTTCCCTTAACATCATTAATCAATTTGCACAATGTCATCTTCTACTATCCAATAACATAACCTTATCTTCCCAGCAATATTCATTAATGAATGGCTTTAAATTTACATTGTTTTGTTGTCTGTATGACTGTAGAAAAATCATTTTAAGCTTAAATTTAGAAGGAAGAATTTTAGATTCTGGTGCGTGTGTGTAATCGTGCGTATACGTGAGCGTGTGTTTCTTTCTGTGGGTTTCTTTGTGTGTGTGTGTGTGTGTGTGTGTGTGTGTGTGTGTGTGTGTATGTGTCTGTGTGTCTGTATGTCTTTGTATATGTGGATGTAAATGAAATAGAGTTCAAGTTTAGCTAAATGATTTACATTTCACATAAATCTATGTAGACAAAGAATGATGGCACTTCTACCTATCTTCTGTTTGCTTCTCTTTGTAAATATTGAGTCTAGTGCTCTTTACCTAAAGAATCTGATAACATGCACATACACTGTTTGAATCAATAAGAATGCCAATATTGAGATTTTTCTTGCTACTATCTTCACATGTTTTGTCTAAAATATATATATGAGGACTAGGGAAAGGATCGCTTGGTAATATGCTTACTGCACATTCATGTGGATGTAAGTCCCGCTGCCCAGTCCCCATGTAAAAGTCAGGCATGTTGTCATGTGCTTATAACTCCAGTTATGTGTAGGGTGTGGAAGCAAGTGTTCCCCAGGAGCTTGCACCTAGCCATGCTTGCTGAAACCGAGGGTCTGTCTCAAACATCAAAGGTAGAGCCTGAGAGAGGAATTTACCTGAGCTTGACTTCTGAACTCGAAACAGCCCCCCACCCCATACATGACTACAGTATACATAAGAAAAACACAGAAAGGTTTTCAGCCTCAGAACTAGACCTGTGGAAAAAATGCACTAGCAGAAGCATCTATCTCTAAAGCATACCTTTGGATTGTGCTCATACACAAAAGATCCTCCTGCCCCAGAAAGTGATTCTACCTGTAAGACTTGTTCATCACAGCTTGTTGCCAAGCTTTGTAAATGAGTACCATCTCCCTTGCATCAACCCTAAGCTTTCATGTGTGCAAGCTTCTACTCAGTCCTGCTTCTGATTAATAATTTCCAGAAACAAATCCCATTTATTTCAAATACTCCAACTATATATTAAAATGAAAAATCAACTTCAATGTATGCTCAGTAAATTTGCCTTGAGATATCTGGGTATTAAAGTGCATATCCTCCTGTAGGTCTGTGACAATAGAATAGATGGGAAGTACAGAAAACACAGAGAAAAACTGTCTTTTTGTATTAAGGCAACTGTAAAAACACTTTAATAGCCAGGCAATGGTGATGCATGACTTTAATCCCAGCACTTGGGAGACAGACGTAGAAGTATTTCTAAGTTCGAAGCCAGCCTGTTTCACAGAATGAGTTCCAGGACAGCCAGGGCTACACAGAGAAAACCTGTCTCAAAAAATCAAAACCCAAACCAAACCAAACCAAACCAAACCAAAACAAACCAAAACAAAACAAAAAACAAAAAAACAAACAAAAAAACAAAACAAAACCCCTCAAAACAAAAACAAAAACAAAAGCAAAAACAAAACCACAATAATAAATACACACACATACACTACGCACACACATACTCACACACAGCATAATGACAAGCAGTCCTGTGTGATAGGCTTGACCTTATTAATTATTACTGCATCACTTTTGGCAGCTACAGAGGCTCACTGCAGTGACAAATGGCTGCTAGCCAAAGGACAGTCTTCTGTCTCCTTAGTGGTCCTCATCCCCTCATTAGTTTTGTGTGATATTGTCACTTTTTTTTTTTTTTTTGAAGAAGGCTTTTGCTATGAGAACCTAATTCATTCAACACTATGCCTGTCCTAAATTTTGGACATCATATGCTTCCTAGGTATTTCAAGCAACTGTATTTTTAGCCTGCTTCTTATTGTGCACAGTCAGCACTCACAGTTATCCTCTGTCTTTAGCAAGGTAGTGAGAAATAGCTAATGGCTAAAAAGAAATCGGTTTAGGAAAAGCCTCATCAGTCCTCAGTGACTCCTTACCTTGCTAAAACAAATGTTTATATAACAACTTATGGAAGAGCATTATCCCATTTTTTTGTTTTTGTTTTGTTGTTTTGTTGTTGTTGTTTGCTCCCATTGCATTGCACTAAAGGCCAACCCCTCTTTCAGCTAGCTCTCTATGTCTATACTCAGTGTCCTGATGTTGATTTCTATCTGTGTATCATCCAAGGCGATTATGCAACAACACAGCTTTGGAAATCTCAGCACAATGCAGTCATACAACTGTCATGAAGTACTAAAGTTTTAAAAAACAATTTGAGAAAATTCACTCCAATACCCAGAAATACGGGTTCCTTTTAATGTTTCTTAGTGTAGAAAGATAAAGTGAAGAATTTATCAGTGTCAGTGGAAAAAAATACTGCAATGCCTGTTTGAAACTTATTTTTGTTTTAAATGTGTTTCCTGGATGTGTAGAAGAACCTGATTCTCATTCGGCTCTGTCCCCATAGTTTGCTTAGTCTGCAGAATACATCCTGAGGTCAGAGATGTGTAGCTGAGATCAGATTGTTTGAAACAAGACCTTCTCACTGCTGGCCCTTGACAAATATAAAGAAGAAATGGGTAGTTGTTATCAGTGGTTTACAAATCTAGTCTACCACAAATCTCAGGTAGGGACAGAATTAAGTTTATAATAATTGCTCCCATAAATTCAGTGTACTCTCATGCCAAAATATCACCCTTTCTTCTTTTTTCTACAAATATACCCTGAAAACTGTAGAATCTCTCACCAAAGTAATGTGCGGTACGATTTTGTAATCTAAGATGTTCCAAAGGAAGAATAATCCTTGCTCTTTAATAGTTTTGGTAGCTTATTAATCACCAGCTAGCCAAAACTACAGAATCTTTACAATCAAATCATCAATGGCCCTGATAAGAGTCTTTAATCTTCCCTTTGAAATTTCACAAGCAAGGCCTCCATCTTCTGCATTGTTCTCAATATTATCTTCCAGGCTCATACATAACATCTCACAGAGTTCTTAACACCAGTCTTCTAGCCCAAAGTTCCAAAGTCCTTCCGCAGTCCTCCCCAAAACATGATCAGGTTGTCACAGGAATAGCTCACTATGCTGGTACCTTCTGTTGAAGGTTTCATCCCTGAATTTTATCTACACGTGTCTTCCTCTTTCCCATTTCTGAAATACAAAATCAGGTGGGTTTGCAATCATAAACTGCACTTATTTTTTGGCAAATAGAATAGATGGTCCTACTGCCATCTGGTTTATATTTTTGAGAAGAATCCTGAAAGTATATTGTTCAGTTGCAAGTCATCCCTCTCAAAAAAAATATTTATTTCTATTTCTAGAATATGAGTGTTTTCCATGTATGTATGTATGTATATATATGCATGTATGTATGTATGTAGTATGTGCACCATATGTGTGCCTAGTGTCCATTGAGGCAAGAAGAGGATGAAATTGATTTGAAGTTACAGGCATTTTAAGCAGACATGTGATTCCTGGGAATCAAATCTGGATCCCCTGCAAATAGAACTCCTAATCACAAAGCCATCTCCCCAGGCCCAAGTCATTTTTCTTTTACTTTTATTAACTTTTCAGATAATCACTTTGATTTTGTATATATATGTATTTTTGTATATATGTATATATATGTATATACACATATATATATATATATGTGTATATATATATAGTTTATGTACTATTTAGGTTCATAAATGTAAGGATTTTATTTATGTATTGATTTTGCTTTTGGGTGGATTCCATACAAGAGTAATGTTTTTACAGAATTTCTGTAAACTCCATTTCTCCCTGACAGATATGTCTCATATATTTCCTCTAAATATTCATGAGCTCTTCTTATTGATACACACACACAAACACACAAACACACACACACACACACAAATACAACCTTGTGTGTCCATTTGTCTTGTTAAGTTCATATGTGTTACGTATTTTTAGGGCTTATGACATGGAATTAGATAACCTAACAGGAGACTCATCTCTGAAAATAACTTACTGCCCCCTCTTTACAGTTATTATTGACCAAAAGACCTTTCTTTAGGGGCATAGCCTTGTGAGATTTCCCCTATCAAGGCTGTAATGTCAACCATGTTATCGTTGTACAGGTCTTGTTTAGGCAACTGTAGTACTGAGATTTCATGGGTGTACCTTCCCAGTCATTTATGGAAGGCACCATATGGCAGCAGATACCCTGACCCTCTGGCTCTCAAAATCTTTCTGTCTCCACTTCTGTGTCATTTCATGAGTCTTAGCTATAAGAGTTGTTACTTTGCAGACTTATCAGCTGAAGATAGTCACCAGATATCAAAAATGTTCCAGCTATTAAATCTTCTAATACTTTTTTAATCTTCCTTTTAAAAATCTACAAAATAAATATGCTAGTTTTTTACTCATATAGCTCATATATCATTTATGTATCTACCTGCTTAGAGTTCAGGATATTATCTCATTTTGTATATTTTATGTTTGTTTAGCTGATATTTACAGTACACTAATTCAGTATTGCAAGTTTGCAATAAATGTTTTATTTATACTTTTTTAAAAATCTGGTTTGATTTTTACAAACTGTCTATTTTAAATCAATTCTCATTAATTGTTCATGTCTTTCAAACCAACATAATTTTGAATACGTTTGCTTTATATTTACTTATTATCAAAAAGGAAATATACTTATATAAAATATAAAATTTAAAATGTGCCCCTGATGTCCACGAGTTAAAAGTATAGTTTTGAGTCTGGCACTATTTAAAGGTAGTGAAATCTGTGAAAGCCAGGCAGGGTTTAGAAGGACATCTTCAGGTCCTTCACGTCCCTGTAAGATCTATGGACATCTATGTTTGTTTATAGACGTTTCTGCTAACAATTATTCAGGTTACTTGTTAGTATATTCAACAATTTTGGATTAAGAACTAATTTATTTTCATTCTTAATAATTGCTGAACAACAATCTTACAAAAGTAATTTGCATTTGATATGTCCAGGTTCTCAGATCTATAAGAATTCAGTTATATTCAGTAAGTATTCAGCTATAGTATGGACATTCTTTGCTTTTCCTCTAGTCTCCATTATAAATTATTATGCTTATGCCTCTGTCAACAATATTAAAATAATACTACAGTTATTAAAATTGATTCTGTATATATAAATATAAACATTGTTTTCTTCATCTATCTAGTAAAAGATACTAGAATATACTGTTCATCTTGTGAATTTATCCTTAAAATTTTTTATTTTATCACCTCTTTTTCAATCTCATACACAGAAAATAAATACATAAAACAAAAGCAAACAAGAAACCCTTATTTCTTTTTTCCTTTACATTTAAGACTAAGGTATAAAGAGAAAACACTAAGGTTTTATTTTATCCTTACAAACTTGCTTGTTTTGAATTTTTGCTTAATTTCAAATGTTGAGGAACTCATTTATATTCATAAGTTTTAGCACAAATAGTTTGAAATTCAGTTTCTTTCAAACCATGATTCAATGATCCTATGTCGGATTACATTACAGTATGCATATAAATTGTGCCCCTGATGTTCATGAGTTAAAAGTTCAGGTTTGAGTCTGGCACTATTAAAAGGTATTGAAATCTGTAAAAGCCAGGCAGGGTTTAGAAGGACATCTTCAGGTCCTTCAGGTCCCTGTAAGAAGATTGCATCTTTTCACCTCTCTTCTCATCTGCCCCAAGTATGAATAATCTCTTGCCTTAATTCATTGCTTTACCACAAGACCAAAAGCGATGAAGCCAACTTATTGTAAACTGAAGCCCCTTGAATTGAGGTCACACAAAAATCTGCTCTTTTACCAGAAGCATCGTATTTTTTTTTTTTTCTGTAACGGAAGTCTGTTAGCAAGGAGTCAGCAGGTAGAACTGGGGGTGAAAATAAAAATTTCTCCTTTTATGTCAAGAATGTTAGGTATTTTCTTATCGCAACAAAAATTGCTCCAGGTCAGACATCTGTTATGGGGTTACAAGTAATCTGAGAAGAAAGAATGAAATAAATTCATTTCAATACAGTGTTATGCAATGTGAATTTTCAATTCTTAATAATTATTTGTGGGTTTTATGCTGCATTCTTTTATTGATCCAGAAGCATAAATTAAACAATGTGTTTTTCTCTGTTTTATGTAATAAAAACCCTGCATATTTGTTTCTGTTCTTGAGTAATTAAAAACAAAAAGTTATATTAGGGCTCTATCAGGAAAAAAAAATACAGTACACCAAATTTCAAAACAAGTACAGCATTGATATTCCTATGTGGCCCAGAATTACATTGAAGGGTACACCCTGGGTTTCATGTATCCTCTTTTTTTGTTTATTTGTTGTTGATGTGACATCAGTCAACTATTCTTTCCTATGTATATGTAGTATGAATGAGTGGTGCACACATGTGAGTGTCCAATATGTAAGTACATGAGCCTCTGTGAGTATATGATGAGGCCCAATGAAGATATCAGGTATCTTTTCCTGTCTCTGCATGGTTGTTTTGAGGTGGTGTCTAAGTTACTTTTCTTCTCCTATGGTGATAGTCAGGGCAGAGCAACTTAGAGAAGAAATAGTAAAAAAAAATGGATTGTAATATCAATAATCTATATAAAATTATATAAATTATATAAAAGTTTCAGAAGATTAGTCCATCGTGATTATGTCAAGAAACATAACAGCAGACAAGAAAGTATGATGCTGGAGTGTTATCTGAGAGCTTACATGTTTATTCAGAAGTAGGAGGCAGAAAGAGTTGGGGAAGCAAGGAAGGGACAAAGGGAGGGAGAAAAGGAGGGTAAGGTGGAAGTTGGAAGGGGCAGAGAGAGAGAGAGAGCCAAGTAGAATGACATGCACTTTTGAATCTCAAAGCTTGCCACCAGTTACACACCTTCTCCAACAAGTCCACACCTCACATTCTTTTCAAACACTTGTATCAACTGGGGATTAGTAATTCAAATACATGAACATATGAGGATTATCCTCATTTAAACCACCACAAACGTGGTCTCAAGCCATATGTAGGTACAAAAGTGTGTGACTATTTGCATGGGTCCTGGGAGTCAATCTCAAATTATCATGTTTGCAGAGCAGTGGTCTTACCTACTAGCCAACAGTTGTCTTGAGTTAGGACATAATTTATGTGACACATTTAATACAGGGGAAAAAAACCTAAGATTTAGAAAGGTGCATATCTAGCTCTCCAAGACATCTTCTGAGGAAAATTTACTTGGTAAAATAAATGAGGTTTTAATATAGTGATTTAAAAAGCTAGCAGAAATCTATTAATAGCTTATATATCTGACTTTTAAATTTTTCTGACTATCTTTAAGGTACATGATGTATTTTCCAAAATTGGAATTAAAGCCTGACAGCCATGTATCCTCCATTTAAAAACCGATAGAGAAAGGTGTACACAAGGATTAAGACACAAGGATTAAGACTCATGTGTTCCCATGTGTCTACATCAATAGACCAATTTTTGAACTTGGTAAGCTAAACAGAAAGTCCAGAACTATCGTGGCTAAAATACATTCATGTTACTAAACTACTAGAAATAGTATTATAATTCACTTGTAGCCCACTGCTTAAGTGGATATTTAGTTTCCTTATCTTGTAATGAAAGCTCAGATTTCCCAATTGGGGACTCAGGTTAATATTTGCTAAGCAATAAAAATGTATTTTAATAAATACATCAAAATGTGTGTCACACTTAACTCATGTTAAGCTTCTCTTTGAAAGTGGGTGCATTAATTGTTTTCCATCTGTTGATGGTCAGTAACTGCAATAAAGATAACTCTTGTCCACCCTGATGAGGGTGATTCGACCTTCTGGAAGGAAACATTGAGAATGGATGATGCTGACATGCCACCTGTTTTGTTTTCAACTTCAAAACCACCAGTGACATCTTTGTAATTAATACATCTTCAGGTTACCTTCAAAGGGCTTTCAAAAGAGCATGATCATCATCTGTGTGAACACCTCCCAGAGCAGAAATCAGAAAATTAATGGAGGTGACCAGGGTTTGAAAACTATGTTTCTGGTTTTTGTTTGTTTGTTTGCTTTGTCTTTGAACTCTCTCAGCACCTACTGGGAAACCCCACACAGAAATGTTATACAAAATTCACCTCAGTTTCTTTCTGACTGATAAATGACATGGATCCTGTGATGTGCTTTAGTTTGAAGGCTAAGTAAAACTAAGAGCTGCAGCAAAGTACAGAATATCTCTTTAACATTAAATTAGCCTTTGATATTAGCGCTTTGGATTTACACCAGCTTGGGTTTGTGGGACAATATGGGCTTCAAGTGCTTGGTATTGAGCTTCCTTCTTCAAGGTTATTTCAGTAGCAGCAAACTGAATTAGTTTACTGTACAGAGGTCACCTTGCACCCAGGAGTTAAGGAACTTGGTCCTGTGCCATTCCAAATATAGCAAGAAGATCCCACTGTGCAGAGATACTTAGTCTCCATAATTGCCAGAGATTCTCCCATCATTGTGATAGAAGCTTATGAAAACATGTGTCACTAACCACCACTGGAATGCCCAATTACACTTGAGCATCATTAGGTCCTATGCTTAATTGAAGCTCTTCTAAGAAAACCACCTGGTCCTTGACATGAAAAATTTCAATTATATCCACCACAATAATGAGGCTGCAGTGGAGACAGCATCTCGAACACAGGTTGAGTTGAGTTCTGGACTTTAAAATCTACCTGGAGCAGACATAAAGGATCTTGTTGACAACAATACCTGGGAGTATTTCACCAAATGTGTTTTCTGGAACACGTGATTCAAATTTTCCTTAAGAAATATATACTGCGTGAAAGTATCAAATATTAATTGACACTTATTTTCTAAAGAAGTATTTGACAGTATTTTCTAGAGAAGAATATAAGGACTACAGTATATGTTTCTGAATTAAGAGATCACAAGCAGAGGATTAGAGAATGAGTTTTACAAATAGAATTATTATATTACACCAGCATGTTTTTTTTTTAAAAATTAATTTGTAACAATTAAACCATGAAGTTTTTTTTTTCACTCAAAGACTCTATTCCTGTCATGATTAAAATATCAGAACACCTGACCCGAGCAGGCCAATTCCCTAATGTCTAAATATGATCTTTACACATTATATCACTTTAACCTCTCTCTGTTTATTTTGCATAACACTTGGGCATTTGAGTTTGCAAATGCTGCTTTAAGGGATGTTTCACATATAAAAATTTCCCCGGGATGTTACTGGGAAATGCCAGAAGGAATATTATCATTTCTAGGAGATGGTATCTAACAATGTAAAATTTTAGGTCAATGTTCTTTAATTGTGACTTCGGTATATAGTGAGTCCTGAAGTGAGAACCTAAGAAAACTGATCTGATATCAGTGCACCATTATTTTTCTCCCCCACTCAGGAAGAGCTTATGTTTTGAGAATCTGTACCTCTTTCCATATACACTGAACATATCTAAATATATTCTAAATACAGGTTTTCTGATAATTTTATGGCTTTCCAGAAAGTCTTCAGAGTTTAGGACACAGTATGATCTGTTACTGGTCTGTCACCTCAATCAGTCAGGAATTTCAGTTTTGCAAGAATGTAAATTATAAAGAACTTAAACTAGTAGTTACTTTCAATATCGTCTGAGTGAATAATGTGTGGGGATTATATAAAATACACTTAGCTGATACTTTACAGCATTTATTATAGTATTAGAAGCAATAACATCTTTGAATAGTAAGGAAGACAGCTATGGTTTCCTTTTCAATGTCACTTAAAGTAAAAATGACTTTTCTTTAAAATAAATAATATTAAAATAGAAATAAAACTGATGAATTTTCTGCTAAAAATGAAATTTTGGTGTGTGCTTTTCAAATACCTAAATAAATATTATGTAGAGAGATGACTGTTAACAGTGTAATTTCTGGACTATACATTCTGTCATGCTTGATATTTTTGAGACCCAAGTGAATTTAATATTTTTATCTTAATGCCCTTAATTACAAGATGTAAAAACCTATAGTTATCTTTTAATAGTTCAGTGAAATTAAATGAGCTAATACTGCTTATGTATTTCCAAGAATTTAATAAATAAATAAATAAATAAATAAATAAATAAATAAGGAGATAAGCAATAACCCCCACCAGCTAGTGTCTAGGAACCATAATAATGACCAGCAATCTATCCAGCAGTTGCAGTAATGGGACATATGGGTTGGTGGTAATGAGCTTACTAAATAATCTTAAGATCTGTTCTTCAAGAAAGAGACCATTCCTGGTACTGGAATCCCCGCTAACTATTCAGTGCTACTGAAGTCATGTTTCAAAGAGAATCTACAACTAATAATTTAATAAAATAACAGACTCCCTAAAAACATTCTACAAACATTGGTTCTTGTACCAGTCTTTGAGGCTCTGCTTCCCTGCTCATAGCAAAGTCATAACTGTTGGATGCTCCCGAGTGAGGAGCGCACAATAGGAATGGCCAGGGAATGAAAACCAACTAGCAGAGACTCTCAGGAGACACACTTGAGTAAGATATCTGATTTAATGGGGGAACAAAGGCTTTAAACCTTTCTGGGATCAGTAGGGGTTATTGAGTTGAGTGTACATTATTGGCCAGGGTTCTGGGGATACCTCTTTTGCATAAGGAGAAACTCCATGTGCTTCTGGACATGACATTATAAAGGGAAAGGAAGTTTAGCCTGGTTACCAGCTGCAAGACCTCCTCTTCCTCCTATGGGACAAAGGAAGTATATAGATCCACATGCACCAGGGTCACACATGCCTAGGACAGTGTGGAAGCACTGCTACGGCTGCCAATCTCAGGAGATTTCTGGTGTTTGGATGCCTCAACCTGCTCCTGCTCTAGGCCTATTTCCCAAGACTCCATGACTCTGCAGCCCCACACATACTCATAGTCCTCAGCCTTCAACATGGAAAAAAAAATTAACAGATAAAAATAGCTACAGAAAATAAGAACCAACAAACATGCAGAGTTCCATTCCGGAGCATAGTTGTAGTGGATACATCTAAAAATCACACCTGCATCTAAGGCTCTGGGACCATCACAGTAGAGTGACAGAAAAGTTTTAAGACTGAGATTATCAGATGGTTTTATGTGATTGAAGGGCCCATCTTAACATTACAAACTCCATTTTACTTTCAAACTCTATTTTATGATTAACTTGCCCTCTGAATTAACTCAGCTACTGGAAAAAAAAAACCCCAACTTATTCCAAGAACCATGTCACCCTGGCAACAATTCTCCTGAGCAAATAGCCACTCCATCCCTAGCAACAACCAATTAGTTCTTGAGGGGAAAGTGCTTACTGTCTTAAAGTAGATTAATTGAGATAGCAAGCATTGTTCATAGCAAGCTGAAATTATTACTGGCCAATAGAAGTGCACCAAGCTAATGTCAATCAATCATGTAACTGAAAGTTGAAAAGTCCCTCACCCTGCTACAGCAACCATGATAAATGGGTGAGGTTTGTACCAACTCGGAACCTTCTACACCTCCCATTGTGCTGAGAGGTTGAAGGATCCGAGCTTGAGCTTGAGTAAAGATTATTTTGCATACAAGTTGGACTCCTGGTGGTCTCTGGTGGTCTGTGGGGACATCACAATCTGGGCATAACAGTGATACCATGTCTCCTCGTAAAATCAGAAAATACATGCAAAAAATTTCCCTTATATCCAAAATATGAGCTAAATATGGAAGAAATGAACAAACACTAAAGCGGAGAAAGAAAAACCCATTGAGTCTGAACACTACACAAAGAACTATAGGTAACTGAGGAAAACTGGGAGAAGTGGTTCATACACCGATTGGTTATCCAGGGCCAAATAATCATCCTTGAAAAGATACAGATAAGTCATATTATTTGGACTCAACCGTTTATATTGAATATACATGTATATAAAACTATATCATAATAAAAACAATTAATGAGAAAGGAGGCTATGAATTTGAAGCAGAATGAGGAAGGCATTATGAGAAAGTCTGGATGAAGGAAAGGGAAAGAAAAAGATTGTGATTTAATTATAATCTCAAAAATAAAACAGAAAACAAAAGAGTTATGTAAGGATTGATAAGGAAAGAGGCAGAGTACTCTATTGTACTTACATAATTAGAAGACTGGAGAGTCAACTGAGAGGGTAATAGGCCTGGCTGCCTTGCAGAGCATCATTGTTTGATGCCCAGAAACTGCATGGTACTTACAACTGTCTGTAACTTCATTTCTAGGGATTCTCTCATAGTTTTCTGGCTTCTATGGGAACCAGAAATGCACACAGACAGACAAAACATTCATACACACAAAATAAAGATTAATGTATGTTTTCTGACATCAATAGCCTATTAAAAGTGTGTGACTAGTGTGCACCTTACATTGTGAATAACAACTAAACATACTAAATCAAAGCACTTTAAAATATCATAGAATTTGTATTTGAATTATATATAAAAATCCATTGAGTTTTGTTTTCCTTTATTGCTAAGGGTTAAAAAGAAATGGTTTATATTTATTTATTGACAACTTTTTAGTACTTGAAATGGTAAGACGTGTATTTTTGTCAGTTCATGCCACATTCACAGTGATGACTGGAATAGTTGCTAATGATTGTGTTCTGCTTTAGACTCAGGAGCTAGCCTATGTGTCTGCGCAGCTGCAAGCTTCCCTTCGGTCTATGAAAAAGCTGGCTTTCCTCCCTCTCCCTGTCTTTCACAATACAAGACTTCTCCTGGTAGATAATGGGAAGCAGGTGCATCTGAGTCAAAACTCATTAAGATGGAAATCAGTGGAGGCTAGGATTTCCTCTCTGTGTACTGTGTAACAGATACAGCATTCTCACATTCAACTAAGTTTCCATGCCCAACCTGTTGCTGAAACATTGCTAATGAGAAATACATGGGGGGGGGGGAGAATGAAATCACAATGCTATTGTTTCAGATCTACATACTGTCCAAAGCATAACTCAATTCTTCAGAGTATTGCAATTACTTCTTAGTCTGTCACTCAAGCATTGAATTTGTCTTAAGTAATTCTTTGTAAAAACTGAAAAACAACAAAACAAACAAACAAAAAAACCCAGATATACAAACATATCCTTTAAACCTTGAACAATTTGGTACACTTGCTGAACAAAATGAACTATTTTAATATTTTATATATGTATGTACATATGAAAATATATTTACAATCAACTTCAATTTAGTATAATTTGTACAAGTGGTAAATTTCTGCAGATCTTGATAATCTTGCTGCTTTTTTGTAGCAAATTATATATCATTATATATCCAAAAAAACTATGTATAGATAACTTGCCTTAGTTTCATAATTATGTATTTTTTCATTTGATTATGGGAAAAGTTAAAGTCTGTATCTTAAATTTGTTGCATACTGTGGTTTAAGTAGGTAGTTTTAGTACAGTGTAGTGTATGAGCATTCTGTTTCCATAAGAGCATTTTATCAACTTAAGAAAGTACTTTCCTATTTCTTTCTATTTTAAGGAGATAGGTCAAATTCCTTACACTTATTTATTCTCTTTGAAACACTAAATTACTTTTACATTAATTAATATAATTTTCAGGTTAACCTTTGTGTATTTTGTGTAGCATAGTTACATTCATGTTCTAAGTAATATTGGTCTAGTTATTTTCTCTTATTATTTTAATTTATTTTGATTCAGCGCTATTACCAATCTCCTACACATTAAAAATATACCACTATTAAAGAATTAACAAAACATTCCCTTGTTGTGTACTTTAATTAACCAAATACAAGTGTATATGAATGAATATGTAAATATATACATGTATTTATATACATATATTTATACATATATATTTGTATTTATATTTCTCACATACATGAATAATAATGCTGTTTTTGGAAGATTCACAAGTACTAAAGTTTCATACTTATTCTTTGTAATTAATTTCATTGTGGTCAATTAACACTACCATTGTCACTCCTGTATGAAACATTGTGTGTATTATTGCTCAAGTAACCTTCACTGCCAGATTTTTTCTCTATCAAAAATTTCATTTCAATGTTCATTTGTGTGTTGATATCATCGGTGGAGCCTGGGTAAATATATATGTTGACACAAATAATTGCAATTAAATGTCCCAGAGTGGAAACATACTTTATTTTTCATTCCAAATGTCCTATATCAGTTGTTAGAACATCATAGACCTTCACTAAATAATTTATCTTTTCATGGTATTAACTTAACAGGTAGAAGAAAAAATCTGTTCCACATCCTATTTAAATTTTCATAATTTATATGGAAAAATTTCATTCATAGACAAAATTCAGTATATGGCAAATGCAATCTTTATATTAAAAAATTAAAGTGAAAAAGTTAAACTCTTTAATTGGTCACTTCTAAATTAAAATATGGTTGTGTTTCACACAGCATGGCAGACTCATTGATCATTTTATAAAGAATAAATTAATCTTGGCTGAACACAGAGCTCAAGCTATGTTGATCCTAGAGGGGCTTCTTTTTTTCCCCCTCAGAATTGATGGATTTCATCCTCTTTGAGAAAATATTTCTGTGATAACACACATACGGAAATGTAATACATAGATGTATAAATCAACAAACACATACATTAATGTAAATATATGTAAATAGCATAAAATATGTATATTTATGAGGGTCAAAGAACTTAAAATGCAAATACAAACTGGCAACTCAAAATTCTAAATACTTATTAGACAATGAAGTCTAATATGAAGTATGATAACAATAGCTATTTCTAGTCCCAGAAAATTGTGTACGAACTTCCCTGGTTGATCTATTTTGGTTTGTAAGCTTCAGTTTTATTATTCAAAAATATCCAAGCTTAGTAATTCTCTCTTTTCTTGTACCAGCTGGAAGCTAACAGTCTTGAAATAAAAACAAGTCTTTCTATATAAGTTGCTTAAATATTAATTTCAAGTGTAGTTTTATCACATTATTCAGAATTAAATTGGTTTCTGATATTAGGCTATTATATTTTTAATCACATCCTTCTTTGTAATCTTTTATAAGGTTTACAAAGTGGATAGTTTATTTAAATATAAAAGTGAAAAGCAATACTACTAAAAAAAGTGTATAGAGGAGATTCTAAGTGTTGAAACAGCATGATACAGGAAGTAAAAATTAATAAGTACAACTACATTTAAAAGTTTTAAAAATTTATTTTTTAGGATACTGTGAAGAAATGATAAACAAGCTACAAGTTGGAAAAATGAAAACATATATTGGAGAAACAATCATCATCTAAAGTATAGCACTATACCTAAACAATCATTTATACATGGGCAAGCAATATCATTAAATATTGACCAGAGAAAGATCTCTACAATCAAATCAGCAAAGAAAACAAAGATCAAAATGTAGTCTATGAAAGGATGTCATAGCGTATGTTATCAGGAAATGCAAACTAAGCTGAAGTGGGTTAAACAACACATTTCAGATGGACAAAACCCAGCACTGATTGCACCAAATCTAGACAAAGAGTAGTAAACCTGTCATTATTGATGGTGTGAGCTCAGAATCATAATGCCATTTGAGAACCAATTTGGTAGTTTTATTCTGAGGTAAAGACACCACTGCTCTCTCTATGCTTCTGTGTATGTGTGTGCAAAAGAAATACTATGTCTTCCTGCGGAAACTACACATGAATGGTTATAGCAACTTTAGTCTGGAAGTAGTAGGACTTCAAACACTACAGAACATCTGCATAGAAAACCATGATAAGCCAGTCCTGGGGTCTCTAGCCTGAAGGAGGTGAAGAAACCTTAAGTACACAAAAGTAGGTGAAAGAAACCATGCTTTACACTCTATGATTTTACATGCGAGTCATTCTGGAGATCAGCAAAGCAGGAAGACAGATAAGTTTGTTCATTGCAGAAAACTCCATAGAATAGGGAGTCTGTTCTGAGAGATAGCATCACGGGGGGCAATAGAGCATGATAAATTGGCCAGAACCTACAGAGGCTATAAAGGACTCTACTATAAACTGTGACTCTAATCCAGTGTCGTTTCCTAGGAATGTTTTCTCTATTTTTAATGCAACTGAACAGGGGCTTGGCACTCTTAACTAGATGTCAGGATGTCATCTTATATATGTGAGCATGGCTGAAATTTGATTACTTCTACAGCCTCAAATAAAACCTAATATAAGTGAATTTACTTAGTTAAGTCACTATGGAACCCAATTTACCTGTTTATTGACGTTTTTTGCTAGGAGGCAACTTCTGATTCTTTTATTTCACTTTCTATGGCTACGATTTCATAATGTTACAATTAAGTCTCAAACTAGTAGGCATATTCTTAGTTTACATTACAGTATGTAGGGTAATACAACAATAGCTACCTCACTCTTAAATATAGGAAATAGAAGCTTATCAAAAGTAGGTCATTTGCCTAGGTAATTTAATGATGTTATCTGCAATCCTTCATCTCCTCCTCCTCCTCCTCCTCCTCCTCCTCCTCCTCCTCCTCCTCCTCCTCCTCCTCCTCCTCTATCATCATCATCATCATCATCATCATCATCATCATCATCATCATCATCATCATGTGGTTTACTCTAACATTTGTTGGTGAAACTGTTTCTTAACTACAACAAAATTGTACCATATGACTAGGAAATTCATCATAATTTCAGATTGTAGAGGATTTAAATCTTAAAATAACTCAAAGGAATTCTATGTAAATAGCATTTGTTACCACCCACAGACTCCTTTCTGGTTTTCTTCCTCATTGTGTAAGGAAGTGGAGATGGGGAGAGTTGACAATGTTCTTACGTACTCAGTCTTAATTGAGGATGAAATTGATATGAGATACATTGCCTATAAAGGACTAACTGTACATTCTACCATTAAAGTATTCTTTTTTTTTCTTTTTTTTTTAATTAGGTATTTTCTTTATTTACATGTACATTTTCCCTTTCCCATTTTCCCTTCCAAAACAAAGAAACAAAGAAACAAACAAACAAACAAAAGCAAGAACAAACCCATTTTGCCTCCCCCTTCCCCATGCCTGCCACCCCACCCTCTCCCACTTATTGGCCCTGGCATTCCCCTACACTGGGGCACAAAACCTTCACAAGGCCGAGGTCCTTTACTCCTATTGATGATCGAATTTGCAATCCTCTACTATATACCTGCTTCTAGTACATTCAATCCCACCCTGAATAGTCCTTGATTGGTGGTTGGGTCCCTGGGAGCTCTGAGGGTACTAGTTAGTAATTGTTGTTCGTCCTAAGGGGCTGCAAACCCTTCAGCTCCATAGAACCTTTCTCTAACTCCTTCATTGGGGACATTGTACTCAGTTCAATGAATGGCTGTGAGCCTC